>RJWM01009454.1:0-67827 GCA_004363535.1 Dasyprocta punctata | reverse complement strand
GGTCCTAAATACTAACAATAAAGCAACCCACCACAGGCAACTTACATGCATCACCCCAGGAATTAAACAGAAAGAGAGAAAATAAAATGAGAAGACACATAAGCAAAATGTAACCCCAGACATCCAATTCACCAAAGGCAAATCCAGGGGGCAATGAAGTGGGACAATTTGAAAGCCCTCCACCAGGTCTCTCTGAAGTGAGAACAACTATGCAATTGAATGAGATTCTGGAAAAAATGAAATCAGAAATAATCTCTCAGATAACTACAGAGATTTCCAAAATACACATCATGCTTGGCAATATTAGAGCAGACACAGACAAAAAAAATAGAAGAGCTTAAGAAAATTATGGAAGATCAGCACAGGAAAGAAATAGAATCCATAAAGCAGAATCAAGCAGTTTGCAGGAGGATAAAAACTCAAATGAAAATATTCAAAGCAGATTAGGCCATTGTGAGGACAGAATTTCAGATATTGAAGGCAGGCTTGCAGTTAGCAGGCAGAAAAAGAAAGATTTCTCAAAAATAGCACGGGACCATGAGAAATCAATCCAGCAGTTACTAGATGAGACAAAGAATAACTTAAGATTGACTGGAGTCAATGAACAAGCAAGAGATACCACAAATGGCATTAAAAAAATGTTCAGACATCATGACAGAAAACTTTTCTGGTGGAGAAAAAGAATTTGACAAACAGATAAATGAGGCATATAGAACTCCAATTAACAATGATCAAAAAAAAATCTACAGACAGGCATATCATAGTCAAGATTCCAGAAATTCAACACAAGAATAGAATCCTAAAAGCTGTTAGAGAAAAAGAAACAAATCACCTATAAAAGAAAGCCCATCAGAATTACAGCTGACTTCTCAGCACAAACTCTCAACTCAAGGAGAGCTTGGAGTGAAGTACTCCAAGTTCCAAAGGAAAACAACTTTCAATCCAGATTGATGTACCCCGCAAAACTATCTTTCAAAACTGATGGAGAAATAAGATACTTCGATGACAAAGAACATCTGAGAAAACTTATGACCATGAAACCAGCACTCCAAAATGTTTAGAAGGACACTCTACAAAGAGATAATAAAGACCACAGCTCTATGAACCCTAACAGAAGGAATCCACCAGGGAAGGCAAACAATTAGAGGAAGGGGGGAAAGTGGGGGGAGAGCCAACAACAGGAAAACATCATGACAAGGATAAGTCAATACATTTCAGTTATAACTATCAATTTTAATGGTCTTAATTGATCAGTCAAAAGACACAGACTGGCAGAATGGATCAAGAACCAAGATCCAACAATATGCTGCATACAAGTAACGCATTTAACTCAAAAAGAAATTCACAGACTGAAAGTCAAAGGATGGAAAACCATACTCCATGCAAAAGGAACCCAGAAAAAAATAGGGATAGCTATTCTATTTACAGACAAAGCAAATTTCAAGCAAAGACTTATTAAGAGAGATAAAGAATGTCACCACATCCTCATAAAGGGAACAATCCAAGAGAAAGATAACAATCACAAACATATATGCAACAAATAGCAGTGCACCCAACTATATAAAACAATTACTAACGGACATGAAAAATCAAATAAGTCCTAATACAGTTGTCCTGGGAGACCTCAATGCCCCACTGTCACAAAAAGACAGATCAACTAGGCAAGAAATCAATAAAAAAAACCTAGAACTAAATCAAACTTCTGAACAAATGGACTTAGTATATGTCTATAGAGTGTGCCACTCCACAACATCAGAATACACATGGGATATTCTCCAAAATAGACCATATACTCACTCATAGAACATGTTGAAGTGAATGCAAAGGAACTGAAATTATCCCATGCAGACAATCAGATCACAATGCAATGAAATTGGAAATCCATGCCAAAGGAAACCACAAGAACTTCATAAACACATGGAAAACAAACAGCACCCTACTGAACAATCACTGGGTCACAGAAGAAAATAAAGACGTAATTGGACAGTTCTTACAGTTGAATAATAACAACACTACAACATACCAGAACTTACGGGACACAATGAAAGCAGTCTTAAGAGGAAAATTTATATCAGTAAATACCCATATGAGGAGAACAGAGCAAACACATATAAACAACTTAATGGTGAACCTTAAGCTTCTAGAAAAAGAAGAGCAGGCTAAACCAAAAGCTCGTACAAGGGAGGAAATTATAAAGAGCAGAGCAGAAATTAACGCTTTGGAGACTAAAAAAACAATACAAAGAATCAATGAATCAAAGAGTTGGTTCTTTGAAAGATTAAATAAAATTGACAAATCTTTAGTGAACCTGATCAAAAAAAGGAAACAAAAGACTCAAATCCACCCAGTTGGGAATGAAAAGGGTGAAATCACAACAGACCGTGCAGAAATCCAGAAAATCATCTATACCTGCTTTAAAAACTTGTATTCTATTTTATTTTTTTATTTTTATTGGTACCAGGGATCGAACTCACAACCTCGTATGCCACTGAGCTAAATCCCCAGCCCTATTTTTTGAGACAGGGTCTCACTGTGCAGTTTAGGCTGGCCTTGAACTCACTTGGTAGCCCAGGCCAGTCTTGAACTCAAAACAATCCACCAGCCTCAGCCTTCCGAGTTCTGGGATTAAAGGCATGCACCACCACACCCGGCTAAAAGCTTGTATTCTAATAAGATGGAAAATACAGAAGAAATGGACAGATTGATAGATACACATGAATTACCAAAACTGAATGTATTGGGTGATATTATGTACACCCAAGTCCTCATATATTCTCGATGGGGCTGAGTCTGGCACTTGTGTTCAGTTTGTTGTCTAGAGCTGGGATTGGTGATGTGAGTGCTACACCTGCCCAGGGGTGGAGCTGAGATACAGTGTAAAGGAGGCAGGCCTTCCTCTTGTTTGCTATTGCACTTCCGTTCTCTCTCTCTCTCTCTCTCTCTCTCTCTCTCTCTGTCTCTCTCTCTCTCTCTCGCCAGCATGCCTTGCGGCTGCGGTTCCACTTGCAGCCACTATGAATGGCTGCCCTGCCACGCCATGCTGCCTTGGGGCCAACTAAGTATGGACTGAAACTCCCAAGAAACTGTAAGAAATAAACCTTTCCTTCCCTAATTTTGGGCATCAGGTATTTTGTCTCAGCAACGAGTGAAAAGTAACTAAGACACTGAATCAATAAGATATAAAAATTCTAAATAACACAAAATCAACAAATGAAATTAAAAACCTATCAACAAAGAAAAGCCCAGACCAGGACAGATTCACTGCTGAATTCTACAAATTTAGAGAAGACCTAACACCACTACTTCTCAAACACTTTAATGAAATTGCAAGGGAAGCAATACTCCCAAATTCATTCCTGGAAGCAATCATTATTTTGATTCCAAAACCAGAGAAGGACTCAACTAAGAAAGAGAATTATAGGCCAATCTCCCCAATGAACATTAATGCAAAAATCCTCAGTAAGATACTGGCAAACAGACTGCAGCAAATCGTCAAGAAGATTATACACCATGATCAAGTGGGATTCATCCCAGGGATACCAGGATGGTTCGACATATGTAAACCCCTAAATGTAAATATATCATATTAACAGAGCCAAGGGCAAAAATCATATGATCATTTCAACAGATGCAGGAAATGGTTTTGACAAAGTTCATCATCCAGGCACAGTGAACTCCAGCCAGGTGTGCAAGCTTGGCACCCTTCTTGGAACCTGGTAGGACCGGCCCAACGCACCCAATCAGCTGGGGACCTACGGGTAGGTCCTTTGGGCCCTGGTTGGGCCCCATCCAGTGACCCTGAGTGGCTGGGGAACTGCCCACGCTCAGTGGTGGGAGCCGAATCCCTGCACAGCGAACTCCATCCAGGTGTGCAAGCTCAGCATCCCTCTCGGAACCTGGCAGGGACCCGCCCAGTGTACCCAATCAGCCAGGGACCTTCAGGTAGGTCCTTCAGGACCTGACTGGGCTCCGCCCAGTGACTCCGAGTGGCTAGGGAACCATCTGTGCTCAGTGGTGGGATCCGAAGGCCTACACAGCAAGCACCATCCAGCCGTGCAAGCTCAACACCTCACCTGCAACCTAATAGGGCCACAACCAGCAACCCCAAGCAGCTGGGGAGCTATAGAGTACCACACAGCCTGAGCTGAAGGCATGCACAGTGTATCCCATCTAGCTGTTCAGCCTTGGAAGGCCACTTAGAACCTGGTAGAGTGCTGCCCAGCAACCTCAAATAGCTGGGGAGCTTTGGAGGACCACCTGGGTGTGCTCAAGGACCACCCAGTGTACTCCCAACATTTGAGGGGACTTCGAGTGCCACTAGTGATCTGGTAAGGCCTGACCAATGACCCCCACTCAACTGGGGAAACTGCCTGCTTTATGGACAGATATCCTCAACCCATGAAGCAACTGAAACCTTGCATTCAGCTTCTCTAGGGGATTACACAAAAATGACAAAATGCAAGAGCAAAATGCAATCTCAACCCTCTAGCCCATCACAAACAAGCTTAGGAGACACGGACATAAAAGGAAATGCAAGCCATATACTTGAAACTTATGAAATGATAGCAACTGAAGTAAAGAAACAAGTCCATGAAGTTGTAGAGGAATTCAGATCAGAAATAATCTCCCACATAAAAGAAGAAATGATAAACATAATAAAAGAAATGCTGAACACATCTAAAGAAGACATAGTTAAAAACATTGAGGAACACTGCAAAAAGATAAGACACCTTGAATGAACAATATAAGAAAGACATAGAATGCATGAAACAGATGCAAAGAGATATCCAGGAAATTGAAATCTCCATCAAAAGCTGCCAAAACCACCTCAACGAATGTGAAGATAGACTTTCAGACCTCGAAGACAAGATTGCAACTAGTGAACAGGAAAGGAAAGATCTTTAAAAAATAACAAGGAATCAGGAAGTAACAATTCAACAGTTGCAAGATTATGCAAGGAAAAACAATATAAGATTGATATGTATAAACAAAAAAGGTGACAGCACAAATAATATCGAAAGACTATTTACAGAAATAATAGCCGAAAATTTCCCAAACATGGGAAAGAAAACTGACATACAGATAAGTGAAGCATATAAAACTCCAATTAGCCATAACCAAAATAAATCTACACCCAGACATATAGTAATCAACATCCCAGAAATTCAACATAAGAACAGAATATTTAAAGCTATTAGGTAAAAGAGACAGATCACCTATAGGGGAAAGCCCATCAGAATCACAGCAGACTTCTCAACACAAACAATGAAAGGAAGAACATGGAGCGAGGTATTCAAATTCTAAAGGAAAATGACTTCCAACCCAGGTTGATGTCCCTGCAAAACTGTCCTTCAAAACTGATGGAGAAATAAGATACTTCCATGACAAAGAACAGCTGAAGAACTTTATAACCACCAAACCTGCAAACAATACTGAAAGATATTCTAGATAGGCATAAAAATAACTACAACTTCAGGGACAACAACAGAAAAAAACCAGTAGGCAAAGCAAACAAACAGAGGGAAAAGGTAAAGAAACAATAGCAGAAAGATAACATGACAAAAATAAACCAATATATATATATATATATATATATATATATATATATATATCAGTTATAACTATTAATGTAAATGGCCTCAATTCACCAATTAAAAGAAACAGACTGGCAGAATGGATTAACAGCATCCAACCACATGCTGTACACAAGAAACCCATCTAACCCAAAAGGAAATACATAGACTGAAAGTCAAAGGATGGAAAACAATACTCCATGCAACAGGAACCCCCAAAAAAGCAGGGGTAGCTATTCTGTTTGTAGACAATATGAACTTCATTTGAAGTTCTTGGTTTCAAGAATGATCAAAAGAGATAAAGAAGGTCACTACACAATAGTTAGGGGAAAACTTCATGAGGAAGAGATAACAACCTTAAATATATATGCACCAAATATGGGAGAATCCAGCTATATAAAACAAATATTGATAGAAATGAAAAGTCAAATAAGCAATAATACAATTATAATGGGAAACCTTAACACCTCATTAACACAAAGGGACAGATCAACTAGACAGAAAATCAGCAAAGAAATAGTAGAACTAAATCAAACTTGTGAACAAATGGACTAAGTAGACATGTACAGAATGTTCTACGAAACAACATCAGAATACACATTCTTCTCAGCTGCACATGGGTCATTCTCTAGAATAGATCATATATCAGTCCACAGAACATGCTTAAGTAAATGCAAAGAAACTGAAATAATTCCATGCATATTATCTGACCATAGCGCAATAAAATTGGCAATTAATGACAAAAGAAACTGTAAAAACTTCATAAACACATCGAAATCAAATAACACACTCCTGAACAATTAATGGGTCACAGATGAAATTAAAGAAGAAATTAAACAATATCTACAAGCAAATGAAAATACAAATACAACTTACTGGAACCTGTGGGATGCAATGAAAGCAATTCTCAGAGGAAAATTTATTGCAGTGAATTCCCACATCAGGAGAACAGAATGAACACAAATAAACAACCTGATGCTACACCTCAAACATCTAGAAAAAAAAGAGCAAGTCAAGCCCAAAGCCAAAAGAAGGGAGGAAATTATAAAGATAAGAGCAGAAATTAACGCAATAGAGACTAAGAAAACAATGCAAAGAATTAATGAATCAGAGTTGGTTCTTTGAAAGAATAAATAAAATTGATAAGCCCCTAGCAAACCTAACTTAAAAAAGGAAAGAAAAAACTCAGATTCATGCAATAAGGAATGAAAAGGGTGAAGTCACTACAGACCCTGAGGAAATACAAAAGATCCTCAATACCCACTTCGAAAACCTTTACTCTCATATGTTTGATAACACAGAAGAAATGGACAGATTCCCAGAAACATATGAATTACCAAAGCTGGATCAAGATGATATAAAACTACTGAATAACCCAATCTCAATTAATGAAATTGAAAACGTAATTAATACCTTACCAACAAAGAAAAGTCCACGTCCTGATGGATTCACAGCTGAATTCTACAAGAAATCCAAGGAAGACTTAATGCCAACACTCTTCAAACTCTTCAATGAAATTGAAAGGGAAGCAATTCTCCCTAACTCATTCCTGGAAGTAAGTATTACCCTCAGACCAAAACCAGAGAAAGACCCAACCAAGAAAGAGAACTACAGGCCAATCTCCCTAATGAACATAGATACAAAAATCCTCAATAAAATACTGGCAAACAGAATGCAGCAAGTCATCAAGAAAATTATATACCACAACTGTTTTGGTTACTTTTCACTCGTTGCTGAGACAGAATACCTGACGCCCAAAATTAGGGAAGGAAAGGTTTACTTCTTACAGTTTCTCAGGAGTTTCGGTCCACGCTTAGTTGGCTCCAAGGCAGCATGGCGTGGCAGGGCAGCCATTCATGGCAGCCACCAAACAGTAAGGCAAACTGGGCAAGAGAGAGAGGGCAAGAGGAAGACCTGCCTTCCTTACACTGTATATCGGCTCCACCCCTGGGTGGGTGCAGCACTCACATGCCCAATCCCAGTGCCAGACAACAAACCAATCATGAATGCCAGCCTCAGCCCTGTCCATGCCACAATTATATGAGGCTTTGGGGGGGACACAGGACCAACCACACTGTAACAACAACCAACTGGGATTCATCCCAGGAATGCAGGGATGGTTCAACATACACAAATCAATAAATGTAATATGCCATATCAATAGAGCCAAAGATAAGAATCACATGATCATTTCAATAGATGCAGAGAAAGCCTTTGATAAAGTCCAACACTCATTCATGATAAGAACCCGATGGAAAATTGGAATAGATGGTGTTTACCTCAATCTGATAAAAGCCATCTATAACAAACCAACAGCCAGCATCATATTAAATGGTCAAAAATGGAAAGCTTTTACTCTAAAATCAGGAACAAGACAAGCATGTCCATTATCACCACTCCTATTCAATATAGTGCTGGAAATATTAGCCAGAGCAATTAGACAAGAGAGAAATAAAAGGAATAAGGATAGGAAAAGAAGAACTTAAATTATCATTATTTTCCAGATGACATGATACTCTACATAGAGGACCCCCAAAAATCCATTGAAAAACTTCTAGATGTAATAACCAAATTCAGGCTGGGTGTGGTAGCGCATGCCTTTAATCCTAGCACTTGGGAGGCTGAGGCAGGAGGATCATTGTGAGTTCAAGACCTGCCTGTGCTACAAAGTGAGTTCAAGGCTGGCCTGAACTGCAGAGTGAGACCCTGTCTCAAAAAAAATAGGGCCAAGGATTTAGCTCAGTGGCATAAGTGCCTGCAAGGTTGTAAGTTTGATCCCTGGTAGCAAAAAAAAAAAAAAAAGAAAAAAGAAAAAAAATTCAGTAATGTAGCTGGATACAAAGTCAGCACTCAAAAATCAATAGCAAGCTGGGTGTGGTGGTGCGCACCTTTAATCCCAGCCCTCAGGAAGCTGAGGTAGGAGGAACGTTGTGAGTCCAAGGCCGGCTTGGGCTACAATGTGAGCAAGGTCAGCCTGAACTACATAGTGCAACCCTGTCTCGAAAAAACAATAGGGCTGGGAGTTTAGCTCAGTGGCTTAAGTACCTGCCTGGTGGGCGTGAGGTTGTGAGTTCGATCCCCGGTACTGAAAAAAAAAAAAAAAAAAAAAATCAATAGCATTCTTGCATACAAACAACAAACTCACTGAGAGAGAAATGAGAAGCCACATCCTTCACAATAGCATCCAAAAAAATGAAATACTTAGGAATCAATCTAACAAAGAAAGTAAAAGATCTATTCAGAGAAAATTTCATTACTCTGAAAAAAGAAATCCAAGAGGATCTCAGAAAATGGAAAGACATTCCTTGTTCATGGACAAGAACAAACACTGAAAATGGCCATTCTCCCAAAATTGTTATATAGATTTAACACAATTCCAATCAAAATACCATCAGCATACCTCACAGATCTAGAGAAATCATATCTAAAATTCAAAATTCATCTGGAACCAGAAGAAACCTAGAATAGCAAAGGCAATTCTGGGCAACAAAGGCAAGGCAGGAGGCATCACAATCCCTGACTTAAAGTTATACTATAAAGCTACTGTGATAAAATCAGTATGGTACTGGAATCAAAACAGACCTGAAGATCAATGGAATAGATTAGAAGATACAATCACAAACATACTTAGCCATCTTATCTTTGACAAGCGGGCCAAATGTGTTCACTAGAAGAAAGATAGCCTCTTTAATAAGTGGTGCTGGAAAAAGGGGCTTTCCATATGCTGAAAACTAAAACTAGACCCATGCCTATCACCATGCACTAAACTAAAATCAAAATGGATCAAAGACCTAAATATTAAAACAGAAACGCTAAATCTTCTGGAAGACAAAGTAGGTAGAAATCTTGAAGATATAGGGGTAGCCAGAGAATTCATCAACAAAAATCAACCTGCACAGGAAATACTTCCCAGAATCAGTAACTGGGATCATATCTTACTAAAAAGTTTTTGCATATTAAAGGAAATCTCCAACAGAGTGAAAATAAAACCCACAAATTGGGAAAAAATCTTAGTCAACTGTCCCTCAGACAAAGGACTTCTATCTAGAACATATAAAGAATTAAAGAAAATCAAACCCCCAAAATTTAAAAACCCAATCCAAAAACAGGCATCTAAGATGAATACACACTTCTCAGCTGAAGAAATACAAATGGCAAATAAATACATGAAAAAATGTTCAGCATCATTGGTCATTAGAGAAATGCAAATTAAAAGAACACAGAGATTCCATCTCACTCCAGAAAGAATGGTCAGGATTAAGAAAAACACCAATAACAAATGCTGGAGAAGCTGTGGGGAAAAAGGAACCCTCCTGCACTGTTGTTGGGAGTGTAGACTGGTGCAACCACTGTGGAAATCAGTCTGGAGGTTCCTCAAAAAGCTGGGACTGGATGTCCCATTTGACCCAGCTATTCCACTTCTGGGCATATTCCCAGAAGAACTGAAAATATCATACCACAGTGATATATGTGTACCCATGTTTATAGCAGCACAATTTGTAATAGCCAAACCTTGGAAACAACCTAAATGCCCATCAACCAAGAAATGGATAAAAAAGATGTGGTACTTTTATACAATGGAGTACTACTCAGCTATTAAGAAGGATCGCATTGAGGCTTTTATAGGTAAATGGATGCAACTTGAGACCATACTCATAAGTGAAATAAATCAAACTCACATGTGTAAATACCATATTGTCTCCCTAGTGTAAGAAACTGAAAGAGTAAATAAGACACAAAATCTTCAGTAAATATTGTTGAAGGATAACAAACTGCCCAAAGGAGAAAAAATAAATCAGATAGGGAAAAGGAAAAAAGAACGAAGAGAAAAAGAGAAAAGATATAAATTTGCATATATACACTTAAGACAGCTAAGAGGACTGTTACTAATTCTATTAGTTCTTGGAACAAAACAGTTAACATTCACAGGATTAGATGAATTTTGCACGTCTATATCTGGTAATCTGAGTAACTCTTTTGAAGATAACTATGCAAAATAACAACCTTAGTTATGTTCCTACCACCTTGTTTTGCAAGTCTGTATTGTTATTGTTTTGGGCTCTTTGTTATTGTTATTTGTTAGTCTCTTTCGTTTTTTTTTTTTTTTTTTGTAATTTGTGACGTTTTGTTTTGTCTTTCCCTCTAATACAGAAAGGACAGACGTACGTGTATAGGCTTACACAAGCCTAGAACTTCTAGAGTTCACAAGAATTGATTTTATTATGAGTGATGGTATGAACAGCTACTTTGAAGAAAACGAGACTATGGTAGCCATTGCTGATTTCCTATCATCTTGTTGTGAAGTCCAATAACGCTTATATCCTTTGTTTTGATTGTTCTTAGTCTGTTCTGTATTATTTGATTTTGGTAGGTGTGACAGTGTGGACAGCTATTTTGAAGAGAACAAGAGACATTATGGTAGCAATTGTTGATTTTCCCATTGTTGGGTTTTGAAGGCCTGTAATGCTTTCATTCCTTTGTTTTTATCGGTTTTATACTGTTGTGTTTTGTCTGAATTCATTGTGTATGAAGATATGGACAACTATTTCGAAGAAAACAAGAGACGTAATGGTAGGCACTGTTGATTTCCTGTTCACTTGTTTTGAAACCCTGTGTTGTTTGCATTGTTTTGTCTTGATCTGCTTTCTTCTGTTCTGTTTTGTTTTATTCTCTTTAAAATAAAATTCTAATAAATTTTTTAAAAAAGTCCAGCACCCATTTCATGATAAAAATCCTACAAAAAATTGCAATAGATGGTTTTGATCCCAATCTGATAAAAGCCATCTATGACAAACCAACTGCCAACATCCTAGTAAATGGACAAAAACTGAAAGCTTTCACTCTAAAATAAAAAAAAAGACAAGGATGTCTTCTGTCTCCTCTCTTATTCAACATAACTTAGGCTGGAGCAATTAGACAAAAGAAAAAAATAAAAGGAATAAAGATAGGAAAGAAAGAAGTGAAACTATCATTATTTGCTGATGATATGACACTCTACTTAGAAAACCCCAAAAACTCCACCAAAAGACTTCTAGATTTAACAAGCAAATTCAGTAACATAGCCAGTTACAAAGTCAACACTCAAAAATCAATAGCCTTCTTATACGTGAGTAACAAGCTCACTGAGAGAGGAATCAGGGCAACAATACCTTTTATAATAGCATCCAAAAAAATGAAATACCTAGGAATCAATCTAACAAAAGATGTAAAAGACCTCTTCAATGAAAACTACAGTACTCTAAAAAAGGAGACTGAAGAGGATATTACAAAATGGAGATACCCCGTGCTCTTGGGTAGGAAGAACTAATATAACGAAAATGGCCGTACTTCCAAAACTATTATGCAGATTCAATGCAATTCCAATGAAAATTCCAATAGCATGTCTTGCAGGATTAGAGAAAACAATCCTAAAATTCATCTGGAACCACAAGAGACCTAGAATAGCAAAGGTAATCCTGGGTAATTATGGGTAATCCTGGGTAACAATACAGGAGGCATCACAATTCCTGACTTGAAATTATACTATAAAAGTACTGTGATTAAAAAAAACGAAACAAAACAAAACAGCGTGGTAGTGGCATAAAAACAGACCCAAAGATCAACGGAACAGATTAGAAGACGCACAAACAACTCCAGATACACTAAGTCCCCTTATCTTTAACAAAGGTGCCAAACACATTCACTGGAAGAAAGATGACCTCTTTAATAAATGGTGCTGGAAAAATCGGCTCTGCACATGCCAAAGTTTAAAACTGGACCCATGCCTTTCACCATGCATCAAGCTAAAATCAGAATGGATCAAAGATCTTAATATTAAAACAGAAACATTAAATCTGCTGGAAGTTAAGAGGAGGTAAAACTCTTTCAGACACTGGTGTAGGGAAAGACTTGTATGATCAAAACCCCGAATGCACAGGAACTATCAAAAATAATCAACCACTGGGATCTCACCCTACTGAAAAGCTTTTGCACAGCAAGAGAAATCACCAACACAGTAAAGAGACAACCCACAACGTGGGAGAAAATGTTTACCAGCTGGTCCTCAGACAAAGGATTACTATCAAGAACATATAAAGAACTAAAAAAAAAAATCAGTCCTCCCAGATTTAAAGACCCAATTGAAAAATGGGCATCTGAGGTGAATACACACTTCTCAGATGAAGAAATACAAACAGCAAATAAATAAGTGAAAAACTGTTCAACCTCACGGGTCATTTGAGAGATGCAAATTAGAACAACACTGAAAGAAAGAATGGCTAGTATCAAGAAACCAATCAATAACAAATGCTGGAGGGGCTGTGGGGAAAACGGAACCCTTCTCCACTGTTGGTGGCAATGCAGACTGGTGCAACCACTGCAGAGATTCCTAAAAAAAAAACTAGGACTATGTTCCTGTCTGACCCAGCTATTTCCCTTCTGGGTATCTCCCCAAAAGAATTAAAAACTTTGTATCAAAACAAACAAAAAAGAAAAAAATTGTACCAGAAGAAATATCATACCACAATGATGTATGTGCACACGTTTGCAGTAGCACAATTTGTAATAGTTAGATCTTAGAAACAACCCAAATCCCTATCAACTGAGGAAAGGGTAAAAAAGATGTGATATTTTTATACAGTGGAGTACTACTCAGCCATAAAGTATAAACTGGAAACTTTTAATGGATGCAACTTGGGACCATACTCATAAGTGAAATAAATCAGACATGCATGCGTAAACATCATATTGGCTCGCTAGTATGAGAAGCTGAAACCATATATATATATATATATATATATATTAATTAAGACAGTTATACTACTGATTTCTCCAAGTTCACTGAAGAGAAAGATTTGTGCAGCTATTGTTTGGACAACTGAATGCAGATGTCTTGTGCTCTGGGTGAATGATTTGGGGATGACAATGTGCAATGTATGCACCATCGTTGACCCCTGATTGACATGCTTTGAAATTTTATTTTCTTTTTTTTCTCTTTGAAATAAGATGGATTAAAGAAAAAAGAAATTGTGTAAGAATTTCAGGGAAGATCTAACAGCAATATTCCTAAAACTCTAATGAAACTGAAAGGGAGAAGTATTTCCCAACTTATTCCTGGAAGCTAATATTACCCTGATTCCAAAATTAGATAAGGACCCACCTAAAACAAGAAAACTATAAGCCAATCTTTTTAATAAGCATAGACACAAAAGTCCTCACCAGGATACTGAAAGAGTACAACAGATCATCAAAAAGACTATACATGATCTAGTAGATTTCGTCCCAGAGTTGCAAGGATGGTGCAAGACATGCAAATCAACAGATGTAATCATTAAAGAAAGAAGAAAGGACAAAAATCACACAATTATCTTGACACAGAAAAAGCCTTTGAGAAAATCCAACATCCATTCATGACGAAAAAAAAACTGAAGAAAACAGGTATAGAAAGATTTTATCTCAATCTGATGAAAGCCATTTATCACAAACTCATGGCCAACATTATATTAGATGGGAAAACCTAAAAGCTCTCTAAAGTCAGCAACAATACAAGTGTTATGGTTTATGCCTCAGTGACCCCCCCCCCAAAGCCTCATGCAGACATATGGGGGGCAGACTTATCGGAGGAGGCTGCATCTAGAGTTTGTGATTGGTTCACTGTCTAGTGCTGGGTTTGAAAGTATAAGTGTTATACCACTCTCAGGTGGGTATCCTGTGTACAATGTAAGGAAGGAAAAGGGGCTTACTTCTCCCCTTTTTGCTTGTGTTGTTTTTGCTGTCTTCCAACACCATAAACTGCTGCCCCTTTGCCATGCCACCCTGCCTTGGAGCCAGCCAATTATGGACTGAAATCCCCACAAACTATGAGCCACATAAACCTTTCCTTCCTGATTTTGGGCATCAGGTATTTTGTCTCAGCAATGAGAAAAGTAACTATGACAACAAGGATGTCCACTGTCACACTCCTATTCAATACAGTAGTCAAAACATCAGCCAGAGCAACCAGGCAAGAAAAAGAAATAAAGGGGATACGTATAGGAAAGGCAAAAGTCAAACTATTATTATTTACAGATGATGTGATCCTTTACGAAGACAAAAAATTTCACAAATGATGCTTAAAACTAACGAACAAATTTAGCAACATAGTGGGATATAAAATCAACTGTATTCCTGTATGCCAATAATGAACTCACTGAGAAAGAAATTAGGAAAACAGTACCATTCACAGTAACATAAAAAACTTAAATATTTAGGAATTAACCAAAGAAGTGAAAGACCTCTATAAAAATAGCACAGTGGTCATAAAGAGATGGAGAATAACATCAGAAAATAGAATCATATCCCCTGTTCCCAGACGGATAGAACCAGTATTGTCAGAACATTAACAATACAGAATCAATACAATCCCAATCAAAACACCAATAGCATTCCTCACAGAACTAGAGAAAACAAAACTAAATTGTATATGAAACCAGAAGAGCGGAAGCAATCCTGGGCAACAAAAGCAAGACAGAAGGCATTACAATGCCAGATTTCAATTTACATTACAAAGCTACAGTGATACAGCATGGTACTGGCACAAAAACAAGACATACAGATCAAAAGAACAGAAAAGACGACACAGAAATAACCCAAGGTACATTCAGTCATCTCAACTTTGACAAGTCAAAAGCATACATTGGAAGAAAGTTAGCATTTTTAACCAATGGTGGTGGGAAAAACCGTCACACACGTGCAGAAGACTGCCATGCACAAAATCTGCCGCCATTATCTACTGTCATGCACAAAAATAAAATCAACATGGATCAAAGACCTAGATACTAAAATATAAACAATCTGTTGGTAGATAAAATAGGCAAAACACTTAAAGACACACGCCTAGGTAAGGGCTTTCTAAACAGAAACCAAATTACATAGGAAATAACTGAGATTATACCAAATCAAAAAAACTTCTGCACAGCAAAGGAAACACCCAACATAAGTGAAGAGACAACCTACACAATGGAAAAAAATTTTGCCAGCTATTCCTCATAGGACTAATACCTAGAATATATAAAGAACTCAAAAGAATTAGACCTCCCAGAATAAAAAATTCAGTTAAAATGGGCAACTGAAATGAACAAATACTCCGAAGAAGTAGAAATGGCCAATAAATACATGAAAGTATGTCTAACATCTCTGATCAGAGAAATGCAAATTAAAACAACACTGAGATTTCACCTTAATGCAGAAACAATGGATGTCATCAAGAAAACAAACAATAAATACTGGCAAGATTGCAGGGGGAAAAAAAAGATGCCCCTCTACATTGTTGGTGGAAATGTAAACTAGTAAAACCACTATGAAAATCACAATGAATAATCCTCAAAAACTTAAAACAGAAATTTCATCCAACCTATCTATTCCCCTTTCTAAGTATCTACCTCAAAGAATTAAGGACATTATAATACAGTGATTTATTCATGCCTGCTTACAGCAGCACAACTCCTAAAAGGTAAATCTTGGAAGCAGTGTATATCCATCAACAGATGAATGGATAAAGAAAACGTGGTATTTATACACAACGAGGTACTACACTACCATAGAAAAGGACAAATCTGAGTCATTTGTAGGAAAATGGACGCATTTCAAGACCATAATGTTAAGTGAAGTAAATCAAACACATAAACTAGCAAAAGAAAGGACAGACAACAGGATATACAGACACAGATCTTTTGTAAAAAGGGAGAACATCCTGAGATGGAAGGAAAGCGGAGGAAAGGGAATAAAACGAATTAAGATGTGTTATGCACATTTACCAGTGAATGTGATGATTGCGATTACAATGAATGTAATCATTATGCACTACAAACATATACCAACAGAAAACATATTTTATATACACTTGTAAAATATTTTTCTCACTCAATGTGCTAAATGGTATTTTACATTTTATTATTCTCAAAAGTAACCAGTTGTAGGTAGAGGACGTAAATAGAGTATAAATTTGTTCATGTTCTTACTTACAGATATTGCTGGAGAGAGTGTTATGTTCCCTATAGATACTTTTAATTCATCCAAAGAAGCCATTGTGTGATGTGAGTTGTTTGGAAGCACAGGCTTGATTTCTATCCGGATCTTCTTTGGTTCTTCATCTTCAGAGTCAGAATCAGTAGATGAGTAGAAATGGTTCTCTTTGGTATGTGAGTCATCAGTTAAAGAATTTAGTCTTATTACCTTAGTATATAATCAGTTTTCCATGCATGTATAAAAAAGGAACAAAACCTTTAAAGGTAAAGCAGACTAAGAAATAAAACCATTTTTATTAATAAAACCTTGTCCAATGAAAAACAGTCACATTTTAACTACAGGCAATTAAAATTTGAAGATGTTTTAAGTAACACATTATTGTGTTTTAACTATATATTTACATGTTAATGCAATCCCTAAAGAATACACACACAGGATATCATTCTGATTTGCTTCTGGTTTAATACTATAGCCTTCTTCATCCACATCAGGAATGTTCTATGGGAAAAAGAAAAAAAATTACTGTAATGACAACTCCAATATACAAAACTATTACAGATTAGCAAAATAGCCTTAACTATTACTGAAGAACCGAATCATTTATCAAGTATCAACATGTCAAAATTGTTAGCACTATTGAAAATTGTATCTTTTCATTTAATTAGCTTCAAATCATACTCCATGTTTTGAAGTCTGAAGAAAAACCTGCAAAATGAAACAGGAAAAATACAATCATAATTTCAGGGTAAAAATTGCCAAGATGAATACCAATTCAGAGTGCTCAAAATCTATAGTTTCTAATGTGAATCAGAGAATATGTGATTTTGAAAAGTATCAAGATAAATATTCTCAAAGTTACAAGAAGCTATATAGAAATAAAAGGGACAGTGCCCCTTAAAGTAGTTTAAAGTCTGGATGAGCTATCTATGACAGCACGCCAATATCTGCCCACACCTCATGAAGAATCATCATGTGTCTACTTAGAGAAGACCTTGTTAAAAATGTAAATAAATAGAATTTGAAACTGAATCCGACCAAGCCTCTATATCCAAATACCACTGTCTATAACATGGAGGCATAAAACATACTACACTATGGGAATGCAATCATCGAAATCCCGAATAAAGTAAGCCAAAAAACAAACCATTCAGTATCTTCAATAAATAAATAGAAATAAGTATAATGACCAGAATGAACACTGAAAGGATATCTGAAAATACTAAGGAGTGGTACTATGATTACATTTTAGGGATACACGTGATATATATATTCTGCTGACTACAATTATAATATCTAGTCAAACTATATAAACAACTATCTGAAGGTACTAGAAGTTGACCTAGAATAAGCACTGAAAGAGCTCTACAAAGTGGAGCCCAAAAACTCTATAAATAAATAAAAATGCAAGTCTAAAAAAGGTTCAATCTATAGGAAGGCAAGAAAATGAAACAAAAATATTAAGGGGAGGGGGGTTAAGAAAAAAATAAAATGCTAGACTTAATCCCTGACAGCATTAAATATAAATGACCCAAATACGTCAACTAAAAACCTTCTGCAAAACAAACAAACAAACAAAAAAAACAATTAACAAAGTTAAGAGACAACCTACAGAATGGGAGAAAATATTTATAAACTATTCACCCAAAAAGGGATGCTTATCCAGAATATGTAAGGAGCTTCAATAACTGAACAGCAAAGAAGCAAAAAATAAAATGGTCAACAAGCATAAGAAAAACTGTTCAACATCAGTAAATATCAAGGAAATGCAAATCAAAATCATAATGAAATATCATATCACCCCAATTAAAATGGCCAGCTGGTTGGACTTTGATGTTTACTATAGTATTACTTATAGTGACAGCCTCGGTGTTCATTAACAGATAAAAGGATTAAGAAAATGTAGAGGAAGCCAGGTGTGGTGGCACACGCCTTTAATCCCAGCACTCGGGAGGCTGAGGTAGGAGGAGCATTGTGAGTTCGAGGTCGGCTTGGGCTACAATGTGAGCGCAAGACCGGCCGGAGCTACATAGTGCGACCCTGCCTCAAAAAACTAGGGCTGGGAGTTTGGCTCAGTGGTTTAAGGGCCTGTCTGGCAGGTGTGAGGCTGTGAGTTTGATCCCCAGTGCCAGAAAAAAAAAAAAGAAAATGTAGTGGAATATTATTCAGCTACAACAAGGGAATGAACCCCTGTCATTTCTAATAATATGGACAAACTTGGAGACATGTTAAAGTAATTCAAGCATAGAAATACCAATTAATACATGTTCTCACTCCTATGTTGAAGCTAGAGAAATGTTTTTGAGGTGATGAATATGCCAATTACCCTTATCTGATCATTACATTATAAAGACGTGTGAGATGTCACACTATATTCTATACATATGTATGATTACTAAATTGATTTAAAAAACATTATAATTTTAAACAACATTACAATTATTAACAGCTAAAATTAATCATGGTAGTAAATATTGAGACTGGCAGAATGAAGAAAAAACATGACCTAACTATAGGATGTAAGAAAATCACTTCAAATATGATATAGGTAGACTAAAAGAAAAAGGATGGAAAAATACACATTAATAATAATATTAAACAGGTAGAAGTGGCAAACTTAGTATTAATGTAGATTCAGAAAGAAAATTACCAGGGCAGAGAAAATGTCCACACAAAAACCTGTGCTCATAGCAACCTACTTCTAACAGCGAAAAACTGGAAATGAAAAGATCCTGTACTAAGTGAATGGTTAAACAAACTCTGGTACATCCATTACATGGAATACGATTCAGCAACAAAAGAATGAACTCTCTAAGTATTGTATACAATGACTTAGAATATTCAGAGAACTGTGAGAAGTGAAAAAAAAGAAACCCCAAAATGGTACTGTATGATCCTTCTGGTAATGAAAATCTTGTTTGGACTGAATTATGTCAATATCATAGTTGTGAAACTATAGTTTTGCAAGATGTCACCATCAGGAGAAAGGAATGACATTTACATGGCATTGTCCTGTACTATCTTTGCAATCTTTTGTTAATCTGTAATTATTTCCAAATAAAACATTTTTATAGCAATAATTCTAAGTGTACTTCCTTTTCCATGCTAGAACTATTCACAGAAACTTAATACTAATAACATTTTCCATACGGCCTCATGTATATCATTATTCTTATACCTGACCTTGTATACAACCCACACTGCCAATGTGAATCAACAGTGGTATGAAGAACAGAACAGGCAACTTCACCTATCAATTTTTAAAAGCACTTGTAGTTGTGATGACTTTTTAAAAAATTACTATAAGGGAGCTCAACAGTCAGTGCAATGTTTCATAATCTCCATTTGGAATTGGGGATACTGTCCAAAAACAAAAAGGCAATTTCCATTTTTTTGGTCGACCTTCACAAGATGTCACCCCTCCAATTAATATTTTTAAATGTAAAGATCTTAAAAAATAAGATAAAATGAGGAAATGAGCAACTGATACTTTTAAAAATAATTAAGACAAGGCCATAATCAGCTAATAAATAATAATTGGCCATAAATAAAGGGAAACAAAAAATAAGTCTCCTTTCCCTGCTACTCATCACTATAACCTGTCTGAAGATAACCATGATTAACAATCTTGTTAAAAAAAAAATACATACATATTTATATTTTATTTTTAAAACAGCACTTTAAAAAGTCTGTTATTTCCTTTTAATTAGGAAGCTCAGCAAACAGATCAACCTATTTATAATGTCTATTATCTCATCAAGTTAATATTTAAAAATTTAACCAGTTCTCATTTTGATGGATGCTTTTGGTGTCTCTCCCTTTTCTTTTATGCACATATCTTGATAAATAGTGTGTATCTGTATAGATACTGTAGAGATATGATGTATTGTCAATACATCCATAATAGTAAATTCTTGACAGGAGATTACAAAGTCCAAAAGAATGTGTATTTCTTACTTGAGGTGACACTGCCAAATTATCTACAGAACACTGTACTGATTTACATTACTACCAAAACTGTGAGATCTAAATTGACAGTATGACTGAAACTATAGTAGTGTCATTTTAATTTGTATCAGTTTTAAGTAATTATTATAGTTATTTATCATTTTTATTTCTATGAAAACTGCCTGTTTTTAATTCTTTTTCCTATTAGGCATATTTGTACTCATTTGTATAAAAAATTTTTTTAAATAAAAGTAGCCCTTTGTTAGATATTATGCAAAGTTTGTCTTTGATGATTCAAAGCCTCTTTTGTTTAATCACAATTTACTGAAATTACATGGTGGGGAGCTGGGCGTGGTGGCTCACGCCTGTAATCCCAGCACGTGGGAGGCTGAGGCAGGAGGATCACTGCAAGTTCCAGACCAGTCTGCGCTACAAAGTGAGCTCAAGGCCAGTCAGAATTACATAATGAGACCCTGACTCAAAAAAAAAAAATATTACACAGTGGGTAGTGCATTCTTATAATTCCAGCACTCAGGAGGCTGAGGCAGGAGGATTGGCATGACTTTGACTCCAGTTTGAGCTACAAAGTGAGTTCAAGGCCAGCCTATACTACATAGTAAAACCCTGTCTCAAACGACTCCCCCCCAGAAATTGCATGGTGCATTTTACTATGTCCTTTCATGATGTATTTTTTTCTCACGTTTGTATAAGAAAATGTTGTATCATGTTTACCCCTTTTCTGTTCAGACAAGTATGGCCTACAGTTCAAAACTTCAGAAAAACTAATCACTATGGAATAGCATCAAAAACTCAAAGAATTAAAATGTTTTAAGCAAGCATATATAAAAGAAAATATGTAAAACATCAAGTAATAAAGACTTTCACTCCATGTTGTACTTATTTGAGACTGTCTCAAAATGAAATAAAAAACAGCAGGGGTTGTAGCTCAGTACTCCCTGGATTCAATCCCCAGTA
Organism: Dasyprocta punctata; assembly: GCA_004363535.1. Classification (NCBI taxonomy): domain Eukaryota; kingdom Metazoa; phylum Chordata; class Mammalia; order Rodentia; family Dasyproctidae; genus Dasyprocta; species Dasyprocta punctata. Next base: position 46,351 of record RJWM01009454.1, on the reverse strand, counting down.
TCCTACCTCCCCTCCTCACAAAAATGAAAAAGTTGAAATGCAGAACAAAAACACTAGTGCAGCCTAAGTTACATAAAACAAAATGTTTCACAAAATATTTTTAGTTCTTTATTTTGGTATACATACCACTATACTGCAAAAGGTCAAAATGTTTTTTATGCCAAAGAAAACAACAGTTATGCAAGCAAAAACAATAAGCAAGAGGCAGAGTATCTGAAATTCTTACACTTAAATACTAGCCCTGTCTTAGGAAGAATTTGAAAAATATGCTGTTTATACATTATTTACAGCATCTGATAAATCTACTCCTCAGGTGCACCTCTCCCCAGGAGCTCCATTTGGTATCTTCTTTAATTATACATAAAGAAATAATTCAACCAAGAAAAATAAAAAAGGCTTCTTTAAAACACAAAAATACTGAGCATGGTCATTCTTGCTATTATTTCTAAACTGAGAACCTCTTAAATAAAAACTCAAATGCAAAAATAGATAAAGCTGAATTTTAATAGAGCTAAGGTTAAAAGAGTAAAAGTATGACAACATGCAGACCTGTTATCTGTCATGTTTCCCAAGAAAGCATGCTGATATGGTCCCATTCTAATTTTTTTTTTTTTTTTTTTTTTTTTTTTTTTTTTTTTTTTTTTTTTTTTTTTTTTTTTTTTTTTTTGCGGCACTGGGAATTGAACTCACAACCTCGTGCCTGCCAGGGCAGGTGCTTAAGGCACTGAGCCAAACTCCCAGCCCAAGTTTTTTGAGGCAGGGTCGCACTATGTAGCTCAGGCCGGCCTTGAGCTCGCGTTGTAGCCCAAGCCGGCCTCGAACTCACAACGCTCCGCCTACCTCAGCCTCCCGAGTGCTGGGATTAAAGGCGTGTGCCACCACGCCCGACTGCCCCATTCTAATTTTAAAAGCAAAATGTCACCTCTACAAAGGCAGTTAGAAATACTAGTTAACAGGAAAGCATCTGACAATGTAAAACCAAAATACATCTCTGAAATAATTTTAATAGTGAATTTATAATAACATTAGCATTTTAATGACTGGTTAACAGATATGCTAATTTTTTTTCAATGAAAAAAGCTAATTTAAGTTGATTGTATCAAAGTTAACTACTTACAAGTGAATCTGCATCAGGGCATTCCCTATAAAAAACAAAGAAATCATCAGAAACATCTGAGTATTAAAACTGTCTGCTAATTACACCACCTTTAAAGTATTTACCTTGCTATTTAAATACAACTTTTATTTAAACTCTAAAATTATTTAGAGAAATCAAATCATCAAGACTGGACTATGCCAAATCATAATCCTATACCCATAACACCTGACAAAACAAAACATGGCCAAGAACTATTTTCAAAATTATTTCTCTTCCATAAATATACTATTTGTACATCCTATCAAGGAACTTGTCAGTTCTCTAAGATTTTCCAGTGGCTTTTTACTTTTTAAGTAAAGAAAGTTTATTTTAAAAAGATTCCCTTAAGCAGAAAGCTTGACTTTAAAGAACGAAAGTATAAAGTTAGAAGTAGTCTTAAAAAATTTATCCAGTAACAGTGGATAAATTTATACCAATTGATACACAAAATTTTTAAATAAAAAATTTTAAGACATTTCAGTTGCAGCAAAGTACTTTTTCATAACTTAAAATCAAAACTAGTTTTCTCCTAATGAATGAGTAGACTTACAGTTGGAATAACTTTCTAGTTTAATACAAAATGTAGTTGAGAACTGAATTCCATCATTTGACTTGTGGAAGAAATTCTAAATTTGCACAGAAGCTAGTGCAAACTATAATTTTAAATGTAAAACCAAAATACAAAGACCAAAACACATAAAATTAAGCCCACTAGTGTCACAAGGAATAAGGCTATCCAATCCGAAACTTATAAAAACTAAGAGTGCAGATCTCAAAGGCATTTGGATCTCTGACTTGAGACAACTAATGCATGGAATATCAGAATGCTATAGAAACAGATAATCTCTATCTGTCCAAAGACAAAGCACAAAACAGAAACCTATGAATTGTTTTGTTAAAAACAGATTTAAAAATTAAAAACCAAGATGACTATACTGCTCTCAATCCAAACTGAAGTATCAAAGACACAAGATAAATGTAAACCCCACTTATGTTAATATAAATTTAAAAGTCAGTTTTTTTAAAACCAGGCACAGGGGCATGTGCCTAAAATTCCAGCTTCTCAGGAGGCTGGGGCAGGCAGATTGCTTGAGCCCAGGAATTTGAGATCCTACTCAGAAATGTAACACACAGAAAACACTGTCTTGCCAGGTGTGGTGATGCACGCTTTTAATCCCAGCACTCGGGAGGCTGAGGTAGGAGGAGCGCTGAGTTGGAGGCCGGCTTGGGCTACAATGTGAGCAAGGCCGGCCTGAACTACACAGTGCGACCCTGTCTCGAAAAACATAGGGCTGGGTGTTTAGCTCAATGGCTTAAGCACCTGCCTGGCAGGCGTGAGGTTGTGAGTTTGATTCCTGATTCTGCAAAACAAAACAAAACGACAACAAAAAAAAAACTGTCTCCAAAAGAAGGGCGGAGGGAGTCACTTTAAAACTGCTAATTTTAAAATGCAGCTTCCTTACTGGTAGATGGGGAATAGTATATATGGGAGAAAAACCTGTGTAGGCTGTGAGGAAATATTCCAGAAATAACACAATAATAAATTAAATCGTAGAAAATCAATTTAGCCAGGCATGGTGGTGCACGTCTTTAATCCCAGCACTCGGGAGGCTGAGGCAGGAGGATCCTTGTGAGTTGGAGACCAGCTGAGGCTAAAAAGTGAGTTCACGGCCAGCCTGAACTGCAGAGTGAGACCCTGTCTCAAAAAACAGGACTGGGGATTTAGCTCAGTGGTGTAAGCGACTGCCTGGCAGGCATGAGGTTTTAAATTTGATCCCCAGTAACAACAACAACAAAAATATCAACTTGATCAAACTGTTAGAACTTTTGTACTTTCTCTTTTTCAGAAGACAGTTTAAGTCCGGCATAGTGGCACACACTGCTAATTTCAATACTCTAGGAAGCTAAGGTAAGAGAATCTCACATTCAAGTCCATCCTGGACAACTTAGTGAGATCCTATCTCAAAAAAGAAATTTTTTTAAAAGGACTAACAGTAGAGTTTAATACAAAGGTCATGGGTTCAATCTCTCAATCCCTAGTACCTCCCCAGAAAAGATGCAGTTTAAACACTTCATGCGTCTCTTTTGTTTAAAAGCCTGTGGCTTTGAGCCAGACACGCTAGTTACGTGGTAAAGCACTCACCTCATCTGTCTGTCTTCACAGTGATCTGCAAAGATTAAGCCCCAAGAAGAACAAGGTCTGAGCAGGACCCATCTTCCACAACTGCTGGCACCTTAAAAGTCTCTCGGGAGCCGGAGATATTGTTGTGATACAGTGTCTGCCTCACAAGTGCAAGGTCCTGAGTTTGATTCTCAGTACCCCCACTCTAAAAAAAAAGTCTCTAGACTCTGAACCTGATAAGGCATGTCAAGAACCACTGGAATTTCACACAAAGTGAATTCTAACATTTTTCCTGATAAGAAGATTATGATGGTGCAACAATTTCAGTGTTGGCTTTTGACTCTTATATTCCCCATGGCAAAATATTCCACTCCTTGGGAAGCTGAGGCATGTGGATTACAAGTTCAAGGTCAACCTTGGCAGCTTAGCAAGACCTTGTCTCAAAATAAAATGGTTAGGAAGACTGTGGGGGTCAATCCCCAGTTCACTTCCCCCCAAAATGAACAGATAAGTTGGAAACTTTTTTTTTTTTTAAGACAGGGTCTTGCGTGTAGCTCAGGTTGGCCTTGAACTCACTGTACAGCCCAGGCTGGTCTTGAATTCACAGCAATCCTCCTGCCTCAGCTTCCTGAGTACTGGGATTACCAGCATGTGCCACCACACTTGACTAAACTGGCTACATTTTAAAAATCTACTTACAAATCAACTGGTTGGACTTCAACATGTATTTCCAGTATTATAAAAGGAAATTAGATCATGTTCTTTTAGCAAAGTATCCCTTCATAACTGCTAAAGAAAGGCAGTAGAAAAGATGATATCCATAGACATAGTAGCCCTCTTTGCAACTAGTCTTACTTGGGTAACCAAACAACACTTTGGAAAGGTGAAGAGACAAAACAGGAAAGAAAGGAAAAGAAACAAACAAACAAAGAAAAAAACTCTTGAGAAACTCAGATAACAAGAATATAACTTTGGTAGGAGGCAAGAATGCTGAGTACATTTTCCTCTCATGTTGGAAAATACGAGCGCTCATCAAAACATCAAACCTCATAAGCGCTCCACTGACTATGCTAAAGTGAGACTTTAAAACTAATTTTCAAATACTGTTACTGGATAAACAAATCACTTAAGATTCTCAATCTAAACTTACTAATAGCTGAGATTTAGCTCAGCGACTCAAGCACTTGCCTGGTATGCACAAAGTCATGAGTTCGATCCCCGGTACCAAAAAACAAAAAAAAACAAAAACAAAACTTACTAATAAATTTATGGTGAAACAGGTTTTTTTGCTTTAAGTCTGCCACTGATTAATCACAGCTCCATCACGGACACATACTGGGAATCACACAGTATGCTTAAAACAAAACAGAACAAAAACTGCTGCAGTTTCACACACAGGGAATCTGATTTAATTGGTCTGAGCTAGGGCTTGGCTGGCATGGGGGTATTTAATACTCCAGGTATTTCAAGAATTGAGCCAGGTATGGTGGTGCAGACCTGTGAACCCAGCATTCTGGAAGACTGAGACCGGAGAATGGCAAGTTTGAGCCCAACCTGGGCAACTTAGTAAGATCTTGTCCCTAAATAAATAAATAAATGTCTGGGGATGTAGCTCATTGCGAAGGCCCTAAGTTCAGTCCTCAGTGTTGAGAAACATAAAAATAATAGTCTAGAAAGATTTTCTTCAAATAGGTGACCAAAGGTATCATCTTAGTAAGACTGACGCAGTTTAGTTTGCCCTTCACTTTTAAGTTTTTAAACTTTGAATTACTTCCAAAAGGCTTTTAATTTAGTTCAAACTAACAGTTTTGTTCTTAACCACTTGCAACACTGAAAATAATGTTGACAATATTTAAAATACTTACACAGATTCTGCATCCTTTTCCTTTTTAATTATTCCTGGCAAAGCAAAGGTCTTCCTTTTCCTTGGTTTTATACCTTTAAAATAAATGTATACTGTTACAGAAACATAACTATTGCTCAAGAATATATTACCCTTAGGAATACTTGTATTTAGAAATGGTTTGTTCATAATGGTTGATGCTAGATTTGGATGAAAAGAAATAAAAGTATCAACTTCTAATTTTTAAATCACAGCCACAGTAGCAAAGACTTATGTTAACATAATACAGTACAGTCTACCATTCACCAAAAGATTATAGAACATTCATTTAATGCAATTTGTTTTTCTTTCCTAATTTACCTTAGGCAAAAGAAGCATATGGACAGCTTCTAAATCTTCAAAGAACTAACCACTCATCATATTAGATTTTGTTATACGTGTAGATCAAATTTTGTGACCCTGTCTATAGGATCCCAAAATTTAAACTGTTTAGAAAGATGACCCAGCTGGGCGTGGTGGTGCATGCCTTTAATCCCAGCACTCGGGAGACTGTGGTAGGAGGAGTGTTGTGAGTTCGAGGTTGGCCTAAGCTACATAGTGTGACCCTGCCTCAAAAAAACCAGGGCTGGGAGTTTGGCTCACTGGCTTAAACACCTGCCTGGCAGGCAAGAGGTTGTGAGTTTGATCTCCGGTACCACAAAAAAAAATAAAAATAATAAAATAAAATAAAATGAAAAGATGACCCAGCTGACCTATTAGAAGTATAACATGAAAATTTGCAACGTGGCACTCTTTGCTTTTGCATGCTATCCCTAGAATAATGTTAGAAATGGATCCCACCATAACTGAGAAAGAAAATCATCTTTGTTCTTCCTCTTCTTACATAGTAGGTTATGCCTGAAGGTCATCATTTTAGTAATTGTTCATGAAATTAAATGCTGAAACTTTATTAATTTCTTTGAGAAGTGAGCAGTAAGACATCATGAGTCACTTTCACTAAGCATTCTACTTATATATGATGGAATTCAAAGACATTGTTTTTGTTCTCTAACTCAGCAAGAACAAGAATTCGGCTGTCATACAGTAACGAACTTGCTATTATGCAAAACTAAAGCCCTAAACTACATATTTGTACACCATAGTGTGGTACTTTAAAAATCAACTACTTAGGGCTGGGAGTTTGGCTCAGTGACTTAAGTGCCTGTCTGGCAGGCGCGAAGTTGTGAGTTTGATACCCTGGTGCCACAAAAAAATAAAATAAAATAAAATAAAATAAAATAAAATAAAAATCGACTACTTGTTTTTTTATGGCAGTACTTGGAACTGAGTCTGAGTCTGGACTTTCCTACTGAGCTACGTTTCTAGTCTTTTTTCAAGGCAGGGTCTAAATTGGTAAGTTGTCCAGGTTGAACTTGAACTTGCAATTCTCCTGCCTCGGTTTCCCCAAGTGTTAGGATTATAGGGATGTGCCGCCACAATGCAGTTTTTTTTTTATTATTTTCACTTTAGGATGAAGAGTTAAGCTCAGACAACTTAAACAACTACTGCTTCTAGTCAAACAGCTACTGAGTGCGAGACACCTAGGCTCCAGGCCTACTGATAACTTTAACGCTACAATAAATTTACAAACTATAACAAATCGCTTTTCAAATTCTTGAAAGAGATTGGAAAAAGAGATTACTGATTTCAAATTATTTCTATTAGCTCACAAAATGAGATATACAAAACATGAACAAAAACATAAAACATCTCCCAGGTCTGATTCTATGAAAAATGCCTAGTTGAACAGGAGTCAGGCTGGTTGCAGACTTGTCCTCCAAGTCTATCCAGCATTCGTTTTGAATGGTGATAATATTAATAGTAAATACATAACCTCATTAATCAACGAAACACTGTCCACTGTGGAGTAAGCACTTCACATTACTGTGTAGTGATGGTTTTCACATTCACAATATTAGGAAATTCAAGCACGGAGCTTAATGAAAAACAAAATCTGAATATATATTTGAAAAAAACATAGACATTTCATCTTTTAAAATATATATACTTTTGGCTAGGGTATGGCTGAGTAGTACAATGTGCTTGCCTAAGATGCATGAGGCCCAAGGTTATCCTCATAAAATATGTATTTTAACAACTTATATTCTTTTAGACAATCTGTTGTTTAAATAACGATCGGCATTTACAGGCCTTCAAACTACATTTTCAGATTTTCACACTGCTCCATAGACAAGCTGACACCTGTGCATGGCGAACCCTCTTTATTTGTTCAACACATAACACAGCAAGCTAGGTGCCACATGCAATGATATATTATGAGCAGTTAACTTACCTTCAACTGCGCTAGCAGGGTCACATTCTTCAAATTCAATAAGGCCTGAAGGGGGGGAAAAAAAAACTCCTAGTAGAAAACAATTATCACATAAATCCATTATACTAAACTTTTACTGATTTTTAAAATTTAACTTCTAATACACCTTTTTAATGATTCTGTAATATAATGTTTTCAGAGTTAATTAAAATATCAGTAATAGTTTTTAAAAAACAAGTAATCCCAAAAAATGAACCAAAAAAAAAAAAAAAAAACTGAGACCAGTCTATTTTGATCGCAATAATTTACTGAAAACCTACTGTATGTGATACTGCAGAACAGAACACATAGACATAACATGTAGTTTCTACTTTCAAGGACTTTGCAGTACAGTTAATGAGAGAAAAAAAAAAAAATCACAGTAAATGGGTAACTGCTGAATCCTTGGTTGTGCTCATTGGAAAAAAGAGGGTACCAAGATAGCAAATATTACTAGAATACAAGATTGGAACCTCAGACCAATAATGACTAAGAAAAAAATACATTTGTCACTTCCACCCCAAAAAGGGTCAGAAAATGATACAATTAAAAATTTAAGTTCATTCAAGCCCATTCTGAGAAATCATTTAATGAAAGGCTGTGGAGCTCTTTCTTAGGACTCTTATAGTGGCCTGTAACTATTTACAATGAGATGGGGACAGACAGATCGATCAGGGTAAAGAATTTAATTATGTGCATCTCATACTAAGCAACTTTTTGCTTGATCTTAAGGTTATGAAGAATGAAAAGTCACTAATATAAATTACCAACATCTTATTATGTACTATTGGTTTTTCTAAGTAATAATAAAGTGTAAGAATCTGAGTTTATCCTAAATAGGCAACCAAAAATGTGGTTAGTCAAAATTCTCTTACAGCTACATAGCACACTTTGTACCAGCAACTATTTATAGAATCTCTAGGCTATGGGCTTAAAGAGGGGAGAAAGATAAAAACAGAAACACACCAATGGCAAGCAAATTATAAAAGTTATAATTTTTTTTTTTAAAGCTAGAAGGGCTTTTACAACATCATCTTAGCAAATACAAACAGAAAAACATTTTAAGATTTTTGGGTAACTTAATTTATGTGAAAATGGTGAAGGGATTCCTTAACTAAAAAATTAATACCTTCAAATATAAGTCTAAATTTTTCTTCAAAAACCTTTTTCCTGTGAAGATATCGTATTGATTAATTTTCCTTTATCTTTCTTAAATATCCTCTTAAAATCTATTTGAGATAGTAGTGCTCAGTGAAAATACTAAAAATAAAAACCACTTTTAAAATATAAAATGCCAAGTCCTTTCAAATCATAAAATATATCTAAAATGTTTGAGTACCACCCACATAAATTTTTCAATTAAAAACAAAGATAACAAGTTTCTAGTATAATGAAACCAAATATACTTTTTTCTTAAAAAGTAAAACAAAACAAACATTAAGCCATGCACACAGGAGACTTCCCTTCTCCAGTGGCGTATGCTCCACATGCTCCTCCACATGGCAAGGCTTTGCGTGCCTGGCACAGGGCCAGCTGACAGCTCAGCTGGATATCAATGCCTGGTCTGACCTCCCTTGTAGCATGTCACTTTTGAACTGTTACACAAGTGGAAAGTTTATTCAGCAATCTCCCTCAAATGAAGTCCACTGCCCATCGTTCTGCTATTTAATCATAAGACAAGTTATTTTTTTGACAGTACTAAAGCCAAAGTGAGTCTTAATGAATAGTTTGCTACAACTGGAATTTCAACTGTTTTAGACTCAATTAATTCTGTTGTCAAAGTAAATAACTTCTGTTAGCACTGCGGTTTTATGCTGGGTCACAAGGGCAATTTAGTTTGTATAAAAGTAAATAAAACCATTTTGGCTCTGTTTCTTAATGCTCTTATCACACATTATCTAAAAATGCCACTATGAGTTCAATTAAACTCATAGAAAAGAACAACTTCTCCAGAAAGTCAACATTTCAAAATAAAATCATTATTAAATATGATCCTTTAATCAGCTGGTAGGAATAAATTGTTGTTTTTTTTGTTTGTTTGTTTTTTAAAAAGCTATCAACCTAATGAATCCATCAAAGGCTAATTTAGATCAAAATTGAGAAATGTTAGACGAGGAAAAGCAATTCACTTAACATTAATCTTTAATCACCACAAATGTTTCGTGGAATGAGGTAGCATACAAAATATGTGAAATATTTAATTAATAGTCTGCTGTTTTGGAATCAATCCTAAATCTAAAGTCACCAACAGGCCAAGTTTGCAACTTTGTCAATTTAAAAAAGTGACTTCAAAATTCAGTATGTCTGGACTATTCATATCAAGTGTATTTTTGCACAGTTTAAACCTAAACCAAAGAATACCTAATTAGAGCCATGGTCAAACATACAAACATGTTCAGACACACAAAGTCTAAAGAAGGAATAAGTAGGATGAGGGTAGGAGATGACTAATAATAATTTGGGTCGATGACTGCACTTTCAAGCTTGCTCTTGAGCCTGAGGAATGTAATACAACCACATTCCCACATGCCTGAGATGATAAGTAGGCAAGTTAACACACAAAACAGCATCAAATTGAAACGTGGTGATATACAAAGGTCAGGGAAGTTTAAATTCTTGTTCTACCACTTGCTTGCTCACTGACTGCTTTGGATTAGTTACTTTATCCTTTCTGAACTAGACTGTACCATTTATAAAAAAAGGACTGATAATAACATCAATTTTTTGCCATATATATTTTCTTTCTCTACATATGTCCATATAATTTTTTTCTAAAGTTTAAAAGTAAGGAACAACACAGACACTTCAAGAGTATCTATTCTAATAAAAGACTTGTAGAATCAATTTCAGTTCAGTGGTTCCCAATCCCAACTGATACCAGAAACTCCTAATGCAGACTTCTCAACTAAATCATGCATAGAACTACCTGCAGGACTAATAAAACCACATGATACTAGACTTTAACCCCAAAAAGTTCCATTGGGAAGATCTGGGGTGGTGCTCAGTAATCTGCATTTTTGTGGCAAGGAAATCACATTCTGAGAACTCTATTCCTAGTTCTATTCACTAAGTCTAGACAGTGGTCCCTCATGTACAGTATATATATAAATCACTTGGGAATCTTATTACAACATACACTCTGATACATTAGGTCTGGATAGGGCTTGAGACTGACATTTATAGCAACCTCCAGGTCATTTAATGTTACAGATTCTCCACAAAGACTACATAATAAATCAGCTGAGGAGTGTTAAAATATACTGGTCCCCATGCTTGATCAATACCAGAATTTCTAGAGTGATACAGTTTGTACATTTGAAAAAAAAAAAAAGAGAAAGGAAAAAAATCTCCATGAATGATTCTCACATGTACCCAAGGGATGAAAAACAGCAATGAGGCACATTTAGAAATTAGGTCTTAAGTCAAAGAAACACGGTTTTAACCATAGGTTTCAGTTACTGAAGAAGGCTTCCAAATTTTCACCTAGTTCTCCAAACACAGAATCTTAACACTGAAACATAACCTCCCCTACGTCCAAATTCCAATAATGCCCCCATACCACCAGTTGGAATCACGTTTTCATTCACTTCAATCTTGACTAAGAACCTTGTTTAATTTAAAAGTACTATATTAATTTTAGCACTTACCTCAGTAAGCCTTCCCTTCAACAAATGACGACTCTACCCATTAACTCTTGGAGCTATTCAAGCCAAACTCTTGGAGCGAACCCCCTACTGCCACTGAATAAGCTACATATACAGTGGGCACCTCAGTTTACAAACTTGATTCTTTCCATGATTCTGGTAGTAAAACAAATTGAACAAGAACCAAATCAGTTTTGATGGTTAGGTTTAATGCTGACCTCATGGGGAAATTTGATTCAGTTCTCATCCAGTTAGGTCTGCAACTAGAATTGCCCAAGAATTAGGTTCATGAACTGTGGTCATCACTGTATTTAAATTGTACAACTTGGTGAATTTTGGCATGCATTAAATTTGTGAGTCTAATGCCATAAACAGATAACACAGATAGCCATCACCTCATGTTCCTTTGTAACCCACTCTACTCATTCCAAGGCAATAACTGATTTGTTGTCACTATAAACTAATTCATTTTCTAGAATGTTAAAGAAATAGAATCACATAGTATGTGGTTTTTTGTTTTTCACCCAACATAATTATTCTGAGATTCATCTGTGAAGCTGCACATATCAATAGTTCATTTTTGGTACTGAGTAGTATTTCATTGGTCATATAACAATTTGCTTATTCATTTACCTGTTACAGACATCTGGATTGTTTCCAGTTTGGGGCTAATTACAAATAAAACTACAATGAACAATCATGCATGTCTTTGCACAAACATGTAAATTTCTTCTCTTTTGGGTAAACACCTTTGAGTGGAAGGACTGGATCATATGGTAGGTAGGTGTATGTTAAGATTTCTAAGAACTACTAGGTTGTTTTCCAAAATGGTGGTAGTATTTTACACTGCCACCTACAGTGCAGGTGAATTCTAGTTCTTCCACATCCTTGGCAGTATTTGATATGGTCAGTGATGTTAAGTTTAATCATGTTTGTAAGTCTGCAGTGCTATCTTTTTTTTTTTTTTTTTTGTGGCACTGGGGATCGAACTCACAACCTTGCACCTGCTAGGGCAGGTGCTTAAGCCACTGAGCCAAACTCCCAGCCCTGGTTTTTTGAGGCAGGGTCGCACTATGTAGCTCAGGCCGGCCTTGCACTCGCGTTATAGCCCAAGCCAGCCTTGAACTCACAATGTTCCTCCTACCTCAGCCTCCCGAGTGCTGGGATTAAAGGTGTGAGCCATCATGCCCGGCTTGTAGTGATATCTTATTATGGTTTTAATTTGCACATTCCTAATAACTAATGAAGCTTACTATCTTTTCAAGTACTTATTTGCCATTCATGTATTTTGTGGTTAGATACCCAAATCCTCTGGCCATTTTTGATACTAAAATTTGTAATTTCTGTTTTGAAGTAAATTATAAATCCCTTATCCAAAAGTTCTTTTTATAACGGTATGGATCAATGAATACTTATTTTATTCTTTAGGTTATAATTCAATATATTCATTACTTATTACTTGAAGTCATTCCAGAGTTAAGTCACTCAGAGTTTTTCAGGCTGTTATCTATGTTCTTCCAGAATGATAAAACTTCTAAGCTGGGCATTGCAGCATACGCCTGTAATCCCAGCACTCAGGAGTCTGAGGCAGAAAGACTGCCGCAAGTTCAAGGCCAGCCTCAGCTACATAGTGAGTTCAAGGCCAATCTGAACTACATAGTAAGACCTTGTCTTGAAAAATAAAAAAATAAAAATAAAAATAAAAATAAATAAAACTTCTGCTAAAAAAAAAAAAAAACTAGAAAAATCAGGAGATAATAAAAAACCCGTAGGGACCTTGAGTTAGGCAAAGCATTCTTAGCTATGGCACCAATGGCAAAATACAAAATAAATAAATATATATATGTATTTTTGCAAGGCAGACTTCATCAAAATTAACTTTTGTTCTTCAAAAAAATGCCATAAAGAAAGAAAAGTCACACACCAGGAGGAAACATTTCACAAATACCAGGTATGTGGCTCATATACAGAATACAAAAGACAATCCAGTTTTAAAAGATCACTTTTGAAATACTCTTGGACAAAGAAAATGATATATGAGTGGGGCGTGGTGGCACACACCTTTAATCCCAGCACTCGGGAGGCTGAAGTAGGAGGAACATTGTGAGCTCGAGGTCGGCTTGGGCTACAACGTGAGCGCAAGGCCAGCCTGAGCCAAATAGTGTGACCCTGCCTCAAAAAAACTAGGGCTGGGAGTTTGGTTCAGTGGCGTAAGTGCCTGTCTGGCAGGCACGAGGCTGAGTGTTTGACCCCCGGTGCCACAAAAAAAAAAAAAAAAAAAAAGGAAGAAAGAAAATGATAAATGAAAAAATGTTCAATTTCACTGAGCATGAGTCATTACAGAAATGGAGATTAAAAATCACAATGACCTAGCTACTTGGGATGCTGATGCCAGTAGATCACAAATTCAAGGGTAGGCAAGGCAAGCGAGACCCTGCCTCAAAATTTTAAGGGGGCTGGGGTGCGGTTCAGTACAGAGCACAGGCCTAACATTGTGTGGCCCTGGGTTCATGCCCCAGCATCACACACACATGCATGCCCCTGAGTGAGAGAGTATTACCATCCTATAATGCCTATATTCAAAAGATGCCTAATACTGTACTAAGTCCTGGTACAGATAAGAAAATGTGGCTCCTTCGTGCATTGCTGGTGGTAACAGTAAAGTGCTACAGCCACTATGGAAAATGGGTTGGCAGACTGTGAAAAAGGGAAACATACACCTACCGGTAAGAATTAGTCACTCCACTCCAAGTATCTACACAAGAAAAAGGAAAACATATGTCCCACAAAGATTTGTAGCTTAAAGTTCATCGCAGCATTACTATTAACAGCCAAAACTTAATGTAAATATCTATTAACAGGCAACTGGCCAGCCAGGCGTGGTGGTGCACACCTGTACTCCCAGCAGGCAGAGCCTAAGCCAAGAGTGCCAAGAGTTTGAGGCCGGCCTAGACTACACAGTTAAGTTCAGGATCAGCCTGGGCTATACAGCGAGACCCTGTCTCAAAAAACTAAAAAACAACGCAAAAGAAAAAAAAAAAACCAAGAAGAAAAAGTGAAACCTTGAAAACAAAATAAAAAAAAAAAATTAAAAAACCAGGCAAATGGCTAACCTATGGTTCATCCATGCAACAGAATACTATTCACTAACAAAAAGGTGCAAGTTCCTGATACCTGCAATAATGTGGATAAACTTCAAAAATAGTATACCAAGTGAAGCAAGACACAAAAGATTACAAATCTTATGATTCCATTTTTATAAGATTTCTAAAGCCAAGCATGGTGGCATACACGTGTAATCTCTGTACTCAGGAGGCTGATTCAGGAGGATCACTACGAGTCTAAAGGCCAGCCTGGGCTACATAGTGAGTTCAAAGCCATCCTGAACTACACAGCAAGACCCTGTCTCAAAAAAAAAAAAAAAAAAAAAAAAAAAAAAAAAAAAAAAAAAAAAAAAAAAAAAAAAAAAAAAAAAAAAAAAAAAAAAAAAAAAAAAAGATTTCTAAAAAAGTTTACAAAAATAGAAAAAGCAGATCAATGGTGACTGGTAGGAGTGACTGCATCAAACAATGAAACTTTTTGGGATGGTGGATAATGTTTCTAAAATTGCATTGTGGCAACAGGTGCACAACTGTACAAATTTACTAAAATGCATCAAACTATATACTTTCCACAGCTATAGTTCCTATAATATAAAGTACATGTCAATATGCCAAACAGAGTAACGTCCTCACTCTCCCAAGGAAGTCAACATCCTGTGCCAGGGATATAGCCCACAGGCAAAAGGAGCCCACTCTCTCATCCCCAGAACCTGTGAGTAAGTTATGTTAGGTTACACGGCAATTGGAAATTAAGACTTAATATAGAATTAAGGTTAGTAATCAAATGACCTTAAAATACAGAGGTTACAAGGATACTCAAGTGGAAGAGAGGAGAGGCAGAGTGATGCAAAGTGAGAAGAACTTGACTAGTCTGCAAGCTTTGGTGATAAGGAAATGAATAACCCTAAGAATGTGCAGAGCACAGCTTCTAGAAGCTAAAAAACACAAGCAAATAGATTCTCCTCTACAGTCTCCATTCAGTCTTGCTGACTCCTTGAATTTAGCTTATGGCAAGCTTCTAACCTACAGCATCACACAATAACAAATTTGCATTGACTTGTACCACCAAATTTGAGATTTGTTACAACAACAATAGGTAACAGATATACTTGGCGAAAACTCTTTAGAAATGAGACCCAAACAACTAAAACAATCTTGAAAAAGAGGAACACATTTAGAGGACTCACATCACTCAATTTTAAAACTTAGCAAAATTTTCAGTAATCAAAATAATATCATACCAACATAAGGTTGTGACTGAGATTTCAGAAATAAATCTGTACACCCATGGTTAATTAATTTTCAACAAGGGCGCTGTAACACTTTAACTGGGAAAGAATAACCTGAACAAATGATTCAGGGATAACTAAATATTCACATGCGAAAGAACACAGCTGGAGCCTTCCCTCTACTTTATATAGTAATTGACTTAAATGGATGAAAGAACAAAATTTAAAAAAAATATTTTTAAACCAAGGGAGTAAATTTTCACTTTCAATTTGACAATTGTTTCTTTGATATGAAAACAAAAGCACAACCAACAAAAGGAAAAAAAACTGAACTTCTTCAAAACAAAAACCATCTGGGCATCAAAGGACATTTCAAGAGAGACAACCCATATTATAGTAGAAAATATTTTCAAAACCATTTATCTGATGAGAAAGTAGTATCTCGAATAAACTCGTAGAACTCAATGAAAAGAGAATTCAATTTTTAAAAGGGCAAGTTGGGCACAGTGGCACTCAGAGTCCCAGTACTCTAAAGGGTGAGGCGGGGTCCCTTGAGCCCAGAAGTATAAGATGAGTTTAGGTAAAATGATAAGACCCCAAGACAACTTTAAGCAAAAAAGGTGAAGCCAGGTGCGGTGGTGCATGCCTTTAATCCTAGCACTAGGGAGGTTGAGGTAAGAGTGTTTTGAGTTCGAGGCCAGCTTGGGCTACAACGTGAGCACAAGGCCAGTCTGAGCTACACAGTGCGACCCTGCCTCAAAAAACCAGGGCCAGGAGTTTGGCTCAGTGGCTTAAGCACCTGTCTGGCAGGCATGAGGTTGTGAGTTCCACCCTACGTGCCAAAAAAAAAAAAAAGAAAAGAAAAAATGGTGAAGGACTTGAGAAAACATTTCTCCAAAGACATACAAACAGAAAACACATGAAAAGACGTTCAATATTGTTAATCGTTAAGGAAATGACATTCCTACTCTACCCTAATTTCTACCTCCAGAAACTTGTATCCCATCAAGTGGATGACTGAAGGAGATACTTGGGGGATTATGCTGAGTTCACAATAATCTCTTTTCTCCTCAAGTGAAGGTTGTACTATAGCCATGATCTAGCCAGAACAGACCAAACTTAAAAGATTACCTGACACTGCTGGACCAGTCACACAATATTCTTGCTTCAAGAAATTTGGAAAGGGACAAAACTTTTGGATTAATTCTGAGGTGTGGCTACAATAAAGGAGTTTTAAAAACCTAAAATTACTTAAGAGATCGCATTATGTCATGTGCCTACAGAAACAAAGAAAGACATTTTGCAAAGAAAATAAAGCAGAAGTAGAACTGGAACAAATGAAAAATGTTACCTTACTTTTCTACTTTTGTTTTGGGTTTCCTTCTGAGGCCTGACTATATTCCAGGATTTGGATCCTTAGGATACTCAGTTTCATTCCAATAAATTTCCTTTTAAATTCAAATTGGTTTGAGTTAGGTTCTTTTTATATACTGCAAAGAACTAAAAGTCTGCCCCTGTTATTCCTAACCACACGATTTTTATGAATTGAAATCAGTCTAGATATTTTATTGTTTTGTTTCGTCAGATTTATACATTTATTGACATTTTAATACTACCTCAAATTAATGAACTAAGCTGCCTTTAAACAAAGTCTGCTCAAAACAGTCTAGTATTTATTTCACAATTTAGGATTATTATTATGAGGATCAATTACTGTGCTATGATATGAGTGTAGCTGCAGCTGGTGCACAAAGTCAGATTAAATGATTTGGTAAACCAAGAACAGCAGAATCTGCTTTCTGGTAAGGTTTTATCAGGAGGTACACAATTTTAATGTATTATGACACTGGGTAGAGGGATACTTTCTGTAAAGGGTCAGATAGTGTTTCACATTTCATGAGTCATACAGTCTATCTTTACTATTCAACTTCGTGATTGCAGTGCAAAAGCAGTCACAGACAACACATCCTTGGCTGTGTTCAAATGACACTTTATAGACAGAAATGTAAACTTCATATGACTGTCTTAGGTCATAAAAGACTGCTCTTTTAAAAATTTTTCTGGGTGAGGATAAGGGCAAAAGGCTCTACAGGTTTAGCACTATACCAAATCTAGGTGCCTTGAAAAATAATCATCATTAGATCATAATTTTAAAAGATTATGTGCTTTGTTCTATAATTAATAATAATACAGTTAATACAGAAGCTAAAATATTCTAAATATCTAATCCATTAATTTTGTTTAGGTAGGTTGATCACAGGTGTACTGTTTTTCCATTTTGTTTTTCACTGTTTTTTATGTCCACCTTTGTAAGGTTGTTGATGATATAGTCTGTACCAACTTTAAAGATCTCGATCTCTACAGTTCTCACAAATTTTGAAAAGGAAGGTATAAAACCTGTCAATGTCATATAATGAAAAGATAGACCACCTTTTCAACACACCTTCTTATTAAACATATTACACACTAGCCCACTAATTTTTATTTTAAGTTATTTACTCTTTTGCTTCTTGTAAGTGGAAATATGCTGCACTTTTGTGAAAGTTGTATGAAAGGCAGAATGACTGTAAAATAGGAAACACTAAAAATACAAATCTTAATCTCGTTTAGCAAATGAAATACTTGGCTACCCTAGGACTACTAGGGTACTATCACTAGAACATAAAAGAATATTTAAAATTAGAAAACACCTGTTTCTTCATGATTATTTCAGGACACTCAAAACATTCACTTACAGTGATCATAAATTCCAGAGGAAGCAGGCAATAACAAAAAGTTCTTATATATCAAAGTTCACAGAAAAAAAAATGCATAAAAATAGGAAAAGAAAAACTTGTATAACATTTTAACACTAAACTTATTGAGACATCATGAGATTAATTCAAGAGGTGCTCAAAGTGGTAGCCATCTGTTCAAAAACAATACTATTTTTCTTTTCCTGAAGTGTGTATACATTTTTTTGGCAGACTCTGTATAATTATTATAATATCTCAATGAGTAGGGGAAATTTTTAGTACTCTCAATGGATTTGACTTACATACAAAAACTGCAAAGAAAAAGTGACAGGTTTTATCTTTCCACAGATAACTGACTAAAGATTAACACTTTTCTGCCAGCTTGAACCACAAGGGATGGGCGCATGATGTCCCATAGGGTGGCTTGTACCCATGATGATACAATCAGATCTAATCACTTTTATTGGTCTTTTTACCAATGAAATCAACAAGTCACCAGATAGAACTGTCATTCATATACTAATTAGTGGCTCAAATCACTCAGCAGCAAAACATACAAATTACGCTCTGTTGTGCACATGTTAAATAGAGTCATTTTTCTGCATCAGAGACATGGGTTAACTTTTAAGCGCACAAATTTCAGCAAAGAACTGGGTCTCTTGTTTTCTTGTAAAAAACTGTGCCCTGTAGAACTAAAACTAGTTCAGGTAGGAACTCATCCACCAGAGGGGGCCCTTACAAACCAAGAGAGATAAATGTTAACAGAAATCAAATTTATAATATAACTTAGAATTCAACACAACCACACACAAAATTTTATGTACCTTCCCTTCAACTTCACCAGACAAGTAAAATCCATCCCTTCCACTGCACTCCACACAAATCTCTTTTATTCAAAAGTTAGTTTTAGGATCATTTGTTGAAACCAGTTACAGTATCAATCAATAGCTACCTAATTCTAGGTTTAATGATTCTAGGAAAGCACGTATCACCACTCATGGTCACCCTCTTACCGCCTACCATTTCGATAAAAGGTATTTTCTACATGTCCTAGTGTATGTATTGATCAGGAAACACAGTGGCTTCTGAAAACAGTATTTATTAAATATCTAATAATGTCCCAGTAGCTCTTATAACCCTCACAACAAGCCCAAGAGGCAGGCACTGCTATTATGCCCTCTTTACAGATGAGAAAGGGCTCACTACTGCAAATTACACAATTACTTCACTGCACAGCAACAAAACACACATGACCTATATATCTAGAACTTAAAAGGAGTCAGGCAGCGAGCTTAAGGGCTATTTCTACTATAGAGCAACTTAAAAAACCTAACCCAGGAAAGGAAATTTATAAGATACACGGGTAATATGTTAGATTTTTTTCATAGAGAATGTAAAAGGAGCTAGGCAGCAGAACAAAATGAATAAATGGTTCAGCAATCCTTGTATAATGAGTCAGCAAAATTTCTGAGAATTGACAAAACTTTAATTAACCCCTAAGTCTGTATCAAAAGAAATTAGTGGCATGTTTTGGTAAATTCAGTTTATTTCTAGTCAGCGTGGTAGCACATGCCTATAATAATCCCAGCACTGTGGGAGGCTGAGACATGAGGATTGAAAGTCTGAGGCAGTAGAATTGCAAGTTTGAGCTCAGCATGGGAAATTTATTGAGATTCCATCTGAAACATGTTTTTGTTTTGTTTTGTTTTTTGGGGTTTTTTTCCCCATTTATTGGGTGGGAAGGTCTTTTTGAGATGGTCTCGCTATACAGTTCAAGCTGGCTCTGAGCTCACTTTGTAGCCCAGACTGGTCTCAAACTTGCAACAATCCTCCTGCCTCAGCCTCCCAAGTGCTGGGATTACAGGCGTGCACCACCACACCCAGCTCGAACACGTTTTTTAAAAAAGAATGATACTGGCAGAGAGACATATGGATCAATGAAACAGAACAGAGGATGCAGAAACAAGCACAGACAGTTTTAGTCATCTTATCTATGGCAAAGGGGTCAAAATCATATGCTGAACGTAAGACTTTTTAACAAATGGTGCTGGGAATCTATCATCCCACATCTATATTAATAAAATAAAATCAAAATAGATCAAAGACCTGGATATTAAAATAGAAGATGAAAGATTTATACAATCTGAAGAGAAACCAGAGTATGGATATTAAAATAAAACAATCTGCTAGAAGATAACATAGATAAAACTCTGGAGCATATAAGCATCAGTAAAGACTTTTTGAACAGCACCTCAAATACGTAAGAAATAACACTGAGACTCAACAAATAGGACTACATCAAATTAAAAGGCTTCTGCATACCAAAGCAAGCAACTAACAGTGAAGAGACAACCTACGCAATGGGGAAAATCTTCTGTCAGCTACTTCTTGGACAGGAAACTAATATCTAGAGTACATAAAAAACTTTAAAAAAAACAAAAGCCCCTCCCGATAAAAGACCCAATCAAAAAGTGGACAATTGAAATAGACACTGCTCAGAAGTACAAATGACCAATAAATATATTTAAAAATGCACACTATCTCTGGCCATGTTATTTGGCTCAGATATGGGATATAAAGTTATAACTACCCCTTACAGACATGAATTTAAAGGCAAATAGTTGTTATTAGATGAGAAATTTGAAAACGTTTCCTTGCAGTTTATCACCTTACCAGGTCTTTCCTTTCCAGTGCTTTTTGACTCAGCAAATTTCTGTATCAAACTTTCAACTGTAGTATTAGCCATGTTATTTATAAATTCTTCATGGACCTATTAAACCAGAATAAAGATAATATTTTCCACAAATATTTGTACTGTACTTTAGACAAAAGCAATTAAAAACTTTGGATGCATGGGCATTTGAGAACTTCCATTTACATAGCTGACATGCTGCTACCTAATTCACAGTGTAATAAGGTCTGCGGGGAACAACCACTGCTTACCTTTATCCTTTAAGATACGGCCTCACAGCCTTTGAAGTAAAGCAGTTTCCTGTTCTCATCTCTTAAGTGTTTCAGAAACAAAATTCTTACAATAATTAAAACTTATACAGACAATGAAATTAGTGCTAGATTTTTGACCTAGAATTCACCTTTTGGTACTGAATTCCAATGCACCCCAAACTGTCATAAAGTTCTTTTAAGTTTCTAGTACATTTTTTACTGAAGTTGCTGTCCTAAACTTAAAAACAGTAAAACTTGAAAAAAGAAATATTCAAAAACTGGTAATTCAAAATTTCACTGTAAAATGGACAGAACATGGTTAATTTTACAAAGCAAATTAAATTTTCATGCTTGGTGTCCAAACAAAAAATCCATGTAAATACATTCTTTAGCAGAAACAATTCAGAACCATATTTATGGGTTTTAGGCAGAGTGATAAAAGATTTATAAAAAGTCACAAATCAACATAAAATTTTCATGAATCAATTCAGTGTAAAGTAAAAAAACTTACTTGTCCTATCTGCAAATGTATTTCCTTCACTGCATTTGACAAGGATCCTATAATTTCCTTTATGTGAATGAGATGAGTCTCTTCAATATCTTGAAATTTCTGGGTAGCAAATATATAAATTTATATACCTACTACATATAAGTACAAATATACATTCTGTAACCAAAAAGTTTTAGAAAGCACTTCAATATAGATAACCAAATTAAACAAGTTATCATAAGATTTAACAATGCCTTTAAACAAATAGGTCCAGCACTGAGAAAAGTTCAATTTTCATTACAGCATTTCTTTGGCATTTACCAAGGAACTTTGAGCTTATTTTTTTAGAAGTTGAAGATACAAGTTAAATAATCATGATTAAAGAAAGAAAAGAAGGCAATTCAGATGAGAAAAAGAGATCCCAAAGCCAAAGATGAGTTTCCAAAACTGAAAACAGACATAGCTTCTGAAAACTTCATAATGTGCCAAACATTCTACAGCGACTTTTGAACCTTGAAACAATCTGCCAAAGAGGTAATCTATGTTCAAAGAAATCTGGGAAAGCCTGCGCACTGTATCTCAGCAGTTCTCAATGGAAAGTGAGGATACATCAGATTACCAAGGAATGCTTCAAAATGTTTGGAAAAAAACACAGATGTTCTAGTACTGTAAGGGAAAAGGCAGTTGGATGTTAAAAAAAATTTCCAAGTTACTCCGACATTTGTTTCCTAGACAAAAATCCACTGCTAGCCTTGGGTTCATAATAAACCTATTAAAAACAGAAGTACTAAAACAACAAAACTTGTTTAACTTTGCTTCATCCAGCATTTTCTAAATTTCTTTGACCTTACAACCTTTTTTGTTTTTCTTTTTCCCTAAACATTAATATCTCACAGAACAATACTACTCAAAACAGGATCTGGGAAATGCTGAGTTACCCAGTTTAAAGCAAAATACATTTGCCATTGCTACTGGACAAACCTGATTTTTTTGTGTGTGTATTTTTGCCAAATTAAATCAGTTCTAAGGAATCTACCTAATTCCCTTACTTTTTTCCAGTTAGCTTACCAAATTAATTTCCCTCACTTCATATTTAATGTTCACATTTCTTTAGCACTGAGTTACACAATCAGCAATCACTAAGCCAAATGATACCTACATGTGGCATGAATGCCTAAAAAAATCAGTAATGGCAAAATTACAGTTTGGGCAGTAATGTAAGAATAGTCCAAAAACTTAAAATCAATTTTATTCAGAGTTAAAACAGAGTGCTTGTCAGTGACTGATTTTTACCAAATCAAAAAGAACATCAGTATTTTAAGATCTGCACTTACTCAACTGAGAAATATTCAGAATTGAAGAATACTCAGTAGGTTGATTCATCTAAGTTCATATTGTAAGAAAGCATCCTCAACTTAAATTTCAACAATTTGATGAACAAGATACTTCCACAAAACAGAATTGAATACAGTAAAACTGGGTCATAATTCCATTAATTTCATATGGATGATCATTACCTCCAAGGAAACAGTATTTTTTTTAAACAGGTACACAAAAAAGATAAGTTCTTATTTAGAAAATATCTTCCAGCATCAATCTATATAAAATTCAAAGCATAATTCAGACAATTTTGAAACTGTGGGGGTTTCTGTAGAGAAGGGGGCACTACTACCATAATTCCTCAAAATTAGCAACTACTAACCTCAGTAATTCAGCAATGGAAAACAAGCAGTGTCTCAAATGTTTAGGTATAAATGAACTTCCCTAAACTAATCAGGTGTTTTCCTCCTTGCAATTTTAAACTTACCGTGTTCACATATACCGTTATTAATTTAAAAAGAAAAATTCTGTCAATCACTAAAGACATATAAAAGTAATCTTAAAACTCCTTATCTGAGAGTAATGCTTGAGCCAGGATTCACTTTAGTGGCCTAAGCGTCTGCCTGGCAAGCACAGGTGGTGAGTTCAATCCCCAGAAAAAAACAAAACAAAACAAAAAAAAACACTCAAGAGAGCAATGCTTTAATCCCAGCACTTGGGAGGCTGAGGTAGGCGGAGCAATGTGAGTTCGAGGCTGACTTGGGCTACAACGTGAGTAAGGCCAGCCTGAACTACAAACTGCAACCCTGCCTTGAAAAAAATAGGGCTGCGAGTTTGGCTCAGTGGCTTAAGCACCTGCTTGGCAGGCATCCCTGGTACTGACCAAAAAAAAAAAAAAAAAAAAGAGAGAGAGTGATGCTTGGCAAATCTCAAATGTTTCCAAGAAAAAGCCAACTCCCATATGTTTCAAATTTTTTCAAGCACCCCATGAACTAACAGTGGTAAAAAGCATGAGCCTAAAGAACAGCTACAATTTCAGTTATTTTTATTTTCAACTCAAATGAAAAACTTAAAACTCATAAACACCCTAAGTAAATTCAAACTTTTCTCACCCCAGGGACTCAATTTCTTTCTCACTATCAAATACAGGTCCTACTACCCAAATTTGATCCTCACTATACTTTCTGGTTCTTCCCCCACTGCGGTAAGGTCAGCATGGATGACCTGAAACAAAATCAAAGTAGAGAAGTAAAAGGATTCTTTTGATTTCTAAATAACCTGAATTAAAATCTACTCTTAAAAAAAAAATGTACTCTATTTTCTGTAAAGAAACAGTAGTTCCTTCTGGACAGCTGTGTGTGAATAGGAGAGAGACAGAGAGACAGAGACAGAGAGAGACAGAGCCAGGAGACACAGAGAGAGATACAGAGACAATCCAAATTAAAAACACAAGAAAACAAGTAACACATTAGCAATGAATAGTACCATCTTTCCAAAGCCCTACATCTATTCAGATAAATTAATACTTTCACTTTGTGCATGGCAGAATGAAAAAAAAAAGATGACAAAAACATGTCTGTTGAAAAGTTTTTAAAAACATCAACAAAACAAAAAGTCTTGATCTCAGCAAATTCTAATTTTGATTTTTGTAACTTACTTAACTGCAAGACACACACTTTCATCAGTAAAAATGTGAAAATAACAAATCAACAATTATTGCCTTATAAATGAGTGCTCCTTTATAGGAAAATCTACCAAGACAGAGAGTAGCTCAGTGGTTACCCAGATTTGAACAGGAGGGGTTGAGAGATGACAGAGAGTAGGTAGAGTATTTTATTTCCAGGTAACAAAAATGATCTAAATTTGATTATGGCCATGGCTGTACAACTCTGTCAATGTGCTAAAATCTACTGAATCTTAACTTTAAGTTTCTAGATTGTGTGGTATATAAATTTTAGTTCAATAAAGATGTTATTTTTCAAAAATAAATCAATGAATGTTCCTAAGGATTTAAAAAGACAACAGTAATGTTGACATCTCCAATGACCTCCTTAGCTATGAGAATTTAAACTTTCTATCTCAGTAGAATTGGAACCTCATTTGACATTAAGTCTTTCTTGAAGCGTTGTCTTTTCATAGATGTCAAGACATGACACTTGCCAGTTTTCTTCTCTCTTTGCCTTCTATTCGCATTTCAACACCTCTTCCTCTACCAAACTGTCAGTTACAAGTCTCTCAGAAGTTGGTCCTAAAGCCCTTTGTTTCCCATACACTAACTAAAGGCCAAGTCATCCTGACTTTACGTACTGACAACACTTGTCACGGTTTACATTTGGATGTGCTCAGAAGGAGAGTTTCGGAAGAAGACTGGATTAGGAAAGTTAGCCTCCTTTAAGGTTCAGGTGTTGGATATTTTGTCCCAATGCTGAGGAAAGCAATTAAGACAACACTCTATTTTAATTGTCTCATAATCCTTTATTCAAAATCTTTAAGACCAAGTATGCTTCCGAATACAAAATTTTTTCACTGTTTAAAATAAAGATGCACATTATAAATAAATAGTGTACATTTTATAATACTACCAGCAAGTTCTGCAATAGCATTTGTTTATTAAACGGATTTATCAAACATTAAAACTTCTAAATGAAAATGCCTGCATGTTCAGTCTAAGCAAGATAAAGACTATAAACTGCTTCATATTAAGTTCAGGTCGTTTTATTACCCAATGAGTTATAGGGGAAAAAAATTTTGTTTTCAGAGCTTTGGGGATTCAGAATTGTGAGTAAGACTATAAATAATACATCCTGCCTACTTAGTACCTCACACACATGTATAGCTACCTCATACACATCTCAAAATTAACATGCTCAAAACTGAACATCTGATCCCTTTTCCACCCATCAAACTAACAGTTCTTTATCAAGTCTTTCCCATTTCTCTCCATCCACATAAAACTATAAGCCAAAATTTAGAAGTAAATTTATCTCCCTCACATTTCTACTTATCCAGTTCCTGCCATTTCCAATACATTTGCTTCTTTCCTCCTCTAAGACGACCATACTGGCCCTCATCCTTCTCATCTATCCAAACTGAACCCCCAATTTACCCTTGGTCCTACTATAATCTATTCATTACAAAACAGCCAAAGTTTCTTTTAAAAAGCAGATCAGATCATGCGTGTCCTATCCTTGCCGAAAACCTTAAAGTGGCCGTCAGCTGTTCTTGGAAGAAAACCTAAATCCTTGTTAAAATCTATTCATATCTCTTCAACCATCTTCATTCCACATTTCTTCCTACCATCTCCCCATAATTCTCTGTTTTACTATGTATTTTTCATTTGCTATAATACAATGGCTCCTTAACCCTCCTGGGCCTTTGTATCCATGGTCCCAAAGCCTGAACATTCTTGTCCTTAGTCTACCACTCATTATTCAAATTTCAGTTTTAAATGTCACCTCTTAGCTGGGAATTTAGCTCAGTGGTATAAGTGTCTGCCTGGCCAGCACAAGGTCATGCATTTGATCCCCAGTACCAAAAAATAAATAAATAAATGTCACCTCTTCCAAAAAAGTCTTCCTGATTCCCTAACCAGTTAGGCCAGCCCAGTTATAATCTATCTTATGGAAGCATAGTCTTTTCCTTTAGAATATTTTTAGTAATTTGTAACATTATCTTCAAGCAAGTATTTAATGTTCTCTATACTTTAAATTCTATCTAGAGCAAGGAGTCATGTTGCTTCACATATATACTGGATGTACCAAGCATCTAGCATAGTGCCTACAAGATGTAGGTACAGATGGATGCCTGCATGCATGCATATATATAAGCAAGCAAGTCTTTTGGTTTCTGAGATGTGAGTCACTTACTTCTTCAGATGAGAAAACAGAAGAACTAGAATTCAAAATATCAGATTTATAAAGTCCTTCTTTCGTACTTATTGAATGCCCACCAAAGCTGAAAACTATCTTAAAAACTGAACCTATGGCAGTCAACAAATCAATCCCTACCCTTATAAAACATACATTTTGCTGCCTGGCAAGTGCAAGGTCCTGAGTTTGACTCCTGGTACCTCACAACAAAAAACACACATTTTGGTGGAGAATGACAGGCAATAATGGGTGTAGAAGAACCAATGAACTTCTCTATTTCTACCCCTCAGTCATGAAGAGATTCCACCTCCTCAGCTCAGCACTATGGCTGCAGCCCACCATGATGAGCACACAGCAGTGAGAAAGAAACCTTCGATATGGCAAGCTACCCAGACTTTTCAGGTGCTTGTCAACCTAGCATACTCAATCTGCCCTAACACAAGAAAATGAATTTACTGGTATCTTAAATAATAACAGGTGCTAAGGGAGAAAATTTTTTAGAAAAAGAAGGATGGGAGTAGAAATGTTAGGTAACATTCATAAAAGGCACCCACTTTAAGTCTTGAACTAGAGCTCTGAAAACCCCAAATTAGATATAATTTATCTCAAGCTTATAGAAAACATTTTTATCTTGTCTTTCCCTAATAAAATAAATTTCTATGAGAATAGGGTTTTTACATTATCTTACTTACTGGTATAAACTGAACACTGAGTCATCTCCAGTTTTCTTCTCAAGCAAAAATAAATCTTAAAATCAACACTCAAGTCTAACATTTATTTATCATCTACTAATGCCTTCATTTTCCTCATCTATCTTTCAACACTCTCTTTTGATCTATCTGAATAATTCCTTACATCACCATTATTGAATCTTTGTCCTCAATCTCACAAACAAGATGCAGATTTTTAAATAGTGTTATTAGAACATCAAAATTATGTCTTAAAATTTCTAATACTAAAAGTTACATAAAAGCTTAATTAATACATGCAAATGTAAGTATTCTCTTTTTAATCTAAAGCCTTAAAAATACCAACCTGAGCTGTTTCTGTCATTTTCTGTTCAAAATCGGCTTTTGCTAATGCATATTTTTCCACATAGAGTTTATAGGTATCTGTAGCTTTCTTAGACTTAACAGCTGCCTGTAACAGAACAAAAACATTTTTAACTGCACATTAACCTTCTTCTCCCTATGTAAGTTAATATGAAATAACAAAATATATTTTAAGAGTTCAATATGACACACAACTAACTTTAACACCTGTGGTCAAGCCTGCCTTAATCATCTGTTTTTGTTGTAGTCAGACAGTAACTCAGAAATTAAATACTAACTCTTCTTTCTGTCTGATGAAATGTACTGTGAGAAACTAAAATACTCTCATTTTTATTACCCAGAGTAAGATTACATACTCACATAATGGCACAGTGCTACCAAGAATATGCTAACACACTGAAAAGAAATGCAATGTACAAAAATGTGACAATGCCATAAGAGCATGTTTGACACCCTATACTGGTAAGTCTTCCTTCTTCCCTACTTCAAACATACACATACTTCCTTTATGTTTGATTAAAGTCCATATATCTAGCTTAAAAGTTAGTGTTTGGTGTTTTTCAGTTTCCATTATGTTCTACCAACCCAATAAAATTTGTTTTTAATCAATCTTTGCATATTTTTTAGGCAAAACAATTTTTAAAATTCTTACTGCAATATTACTACTCTAGTTTTATCAAAGTGACTTAGTCAATAAAAACTTAATATTAAATTAAATATGAAGATATGAGGAACCTGAATGAAAACTACAGGGAGGATTTTTCGTTGAGGATTTCATAAAAGAACATCAACCTATACATAAACAGCCATAAATTGGTAGAAAGCAACGAAAGAAGTCAAGATAAATTCTGGGGAAGATAGATATGCAAGGAGAAAAAAAGGATGTGTAGCTTGTAGGATGGAACAGACTCATAGTTATCAAGAAACACTATGTTCTCAAAGGACTGCTTCAGTTTAGAGACAGGAAGAGGTAGGGCATGAAGAATTAGAATAAATAAAGAGTTTATTTCAAAAGATCAAAGAATTTCTAGATAGGAAGATTTCCATTTTCCTTATGAGGTAACAGAACATCTGCTAAAAGAGAAATAGGAGAGGAGGCTTGGGACCTTAATGAGAATGAAAAAGGTTTTAAACTATGATATGAGACACAAGAAGTAATATGACTGGGTAATTAAAAATATTGCTAAGGAGAAAAAAAAAGGATTACCAAGCCAAATAAAGCTGGAAACTAAGAAATTAGTGTACGAACTATATATACACACATATATATATATATACACATATATATACATATATATATATACACATATATATATATATAAAATAACTATCTCCACCTGTGATGAAGAGTCTTAGAACAAGAACTGGAAAAAAAACATTGGATTTACCCTGAGGCTTGAGATTGGCAGGTATATTTATAGTCCTCCTGTCTAAATAGGCAACTTTGTAATGTCCTTAAAATATATAAGTATATACGTTATGTACTTTCCTATCTTCTTAAAGAATACATAATGCCAGGCTGGGCATGGCAGTGCATGCCTGTAATCCCAGCACTCAGGAAGCTGAGGCAGGAGGACTGCTGTGAGTTCGAGGCCAGCCTGGGCTACGAAGTGAGTTCAAGGTCAGCCTGAACTGCATAGTGAAACTCTGTCTCAAACTGAAAGACAAAAAAATATATAAATAAATAAAATAAAATAAAATATAGAATGCTATTTAACCATGTAGTATAAATAAAACTAGTCTTGGACCCAGGAGAAACTGATTCAAATTTCATTTCCACCATTTACTACCCATTTGACCATATATTTGAAATTTACATTGTCCTCTCATTCTTAAAATTAGAAGGGGAGGGAAAGCCGGGCGTGGTGGCGCACCCCTTTAATCCAAGCACTCAGGAGGCTGAGGTAGGAGGAGCATTGAGTTCCAGGCCTGCTTGGGCTACAACACGAGCGCAAGACCGGCCTGAGCTACCTAGTGCGACCCTGCCTCAAAAAACTAGGGCTGGGAGTTTGGCTCAATGGCTTAGGCACCTGTCCAGCAGGCGCGAAGTTGTGAGTTCAATCCCCAGTGCCACAAAAAAAAAAAAAAAAAAAAAAAAAAAAAAAAAAAAAAAAAAAAAAAAAAAAAAAAAAGAAAGAAAAGAAAAGAAGAAGGAGAGGGAAAGGGGAAGTAAAAAAGAATTAAGAAGTGTTATATACATGTACCAACACAAATTTTTTTAAAAATTGTGAATACCATCTATTTTTTCAAGCTGCAGTAATGATGAAATCCTTAGATAAAATCCTTAGAACACCTTCTGGCATTTAGTTAGATTCACAAACCAAACAGTATCATCTATTTTTGCAGATTCTAACAAGGAATATCAAGAATATACATCATTAAATTTTGCTATTATATAAAGATATAGGAATTACTGATTTTCACTGCGTTATTCAAAGTTAGTCACTTTCTCTAGAAGTGACTAAAACCTATAACAATTTTCTCCTTTGCTTCTGTAGATTTCTTTTAAATTATTATCATCATAATTATTTTTTTTCATTAGCTATTTGACAATATTTTGTACCACTGTTACTATACTTTCTCTAACATCCTAGCCCTGTCCAAACACAATGAGATGAGATGGCTAGAGTTTATTAATAAGCACCTTCCCAGGAAACACAGATAACCATGTTTGCTAGAATCTATTTTACAAACAATTATAATGGCATATTATATGGATTTCCTTTTGGATTTTCCTGATGTAAAGAGATTTCAGATCTTTCTTAAAACATTTCATTTTGAACAAAAGTAATCAGCAATCCACAGTACACAGAGTAAGTTGTTTTTGGATATAAGGTCTCATTATGCAGTTTGGGCTGGCACTGAACTTAGTATGTAAGTGGCAATCTTCTTGCCTCAGCCTCCTAAGTGCTGAGATTAGACGCATGCACCACCATGCCCAGCCCTCAAAGAGTAACTTTTAATGATAGTCTAGCAAATATAATAGTTTCACTGGTAGTCTTGAGTGCTCCTCTTCCTATTCCTTTTCTCTCCTACCTATTAACTTACTGCTTAATAATTTATGTGTCACCTATTGATGAAGAATTGAGTTGTGATCATTCCTAGAGATATCTGTGATTTGAAAGGAGAGTCAAAATGAAAAGTTAAAAAAAAAAAAACCCTGTAATATCTGTGTCTATGCTTTTAGGAGTAATTCATTTCATGAAATCTTTCTTTTATTTAATCCCAGCACTCGGGAGGCTGAGGTAGGAGAAGTGTTGTGAGTTCGAGGCCGGCTTGGGCTACAACGCAACCACAAGGCCGGCCTGAGCTACACAGTGCGACCCTACCTCAAAAAACCAGGGCTAGGAGTTTGGCTCAGTGGCTTACATGCCTGTCAGGCAGGTGTGAGCTTGTGAGTTCAATCCCCGGTGCCACCAAAAAAAAAATCTTCCTTTTAATCTTTCCTTTATAAGGCAAGAATCGATTCTAAATGTACAGCTCAAATAAACTTAAATTAACTCATTAATAAACTGAAAAAATTCAAGTATCTTTCTATAATGACTTTTCCCAAATAAACAAATATGATGTGTTATGGATAACAGCTTCTCACTGACAAGTAAATTTTTGTTGTTTTTGCGACAAGATCTCACTATGTAGTTCAGGCTACCCCCTGCCTCAGCCTCCTGAGTGCTGGGATTACAGGCCTGCACCACTATGCCTGGCTAGAATTTTATAATCTAATAGAAATAAAAGATGGCTTTCTGAAGAAACATCTGGAAGACCTGCACTTCTAGGCTATAAACAAAGTAATTATTTCACAACGTTATACATCACATCACATATGAATATATGAGATGGAAAGAATCTTCTGACACATTATTTCTTATTACATTCAGTCTCTAGAATTTTTAATAGTTTTACTATTCAAGTCATTCTTGAATCAAGAGGAATAAAAATAATAACTTAAAATTTTTACACCAACAAATTTTTTGTGATCTTTTTTTCTTCCTACACTATTTTCACCATGAATCTTGGTCAAGCCATTCGCCTTAGCATATAAACTTATTGGATACTTACGACCACAAAATTGTCACCTTTAGCTTAACTAAAAGTTGTATACAGGTTTGGAGGATACTCTCTGATACCAGGAAACTGTACATTTTCATTTATCTTATTTGAAGAAAAAGAGAACATGTTTTAAATTCTAATTTTTAGGCTGAGGTAGGAGGAGCGTTGAGTTCGAGGCTGGCTTGGGCTACAACGCGAGCACAAGGTCGGTCTGAGCTACACAGTGCAACCCTGCCTCGAAAAACCAGGGCTGGGAGTTTGGCTCAGTGGCTTAAACACCTGTCTGGTGGGCACCAACCAGGCTGTGAGTTCAATCCCCGGTGCCACAGATAAATAAATAAATTCTAATTTTTTTAACAATAGCTTTTACTCTTGAAATGTAAAACCAGCTGGGTGTGGCGGTGCACGCCTTTAATCGCAGCACTCAGGAGGCTGAGGTAGGAGGAGCACTGTGAGTTCGAGGCCAGCTTGAGCTACAACACCAGCGCAAGACCGGCTTGAGCTACATAGTGCGACCCTGCCTCAAAAAACTAGGGCCGGGAGTTCGGCTCAGTGGCTTAAGCACCTGCCCTGGCAGGTGCGAGGCTGTGAGTTGATCCCTGGTGCCGCAAAAAAAAAAAAAAAAAAAAAAGACATGTAAAACCAATATGCCAAAACTTATGGGAATTACATACCAATTTTAAGAAGCATCCTGGAAAACTAAACCAAAAAGCACTTACTAATAAATAAAATTTAAAATAAATAAATAAATTTTAAAAATAAATAAAAATTTAAAAAGAATGTTGATTTACAAGCTGTTTTAACAACGACAATATCAAATTTAAAGAAAACTAGGGGTATCATATAAAAGGATACAGAGGCAATTTTAGAATGTAATTAGGAACATCTATGTATTTTGCAAATAAGAAATATCCCTTGTAGGAAAGAAGTATTGTACGTAGCATGTAGTAGTAAATTATTAAGTCAAAACAGGTTTCAAATTAACATGTTTAATTAGTAAAACTATAAAGTCCTAGGGTACAACTACAGAAGGCAAATACCTGGAGTAACATGGCCACTCCGTGAGGTCATTATAAAAGTTCCAGGAAGTTGAAGCACTGGTTTGTTTTACGTGTGTCCATGTCACTGGGGGCTGAACCGAAAGCCTCTATCACTACACACTCCCCAGCCCTGAAGCATGTTCGTTTTTTTTTTTAGACAATGTCTTGTTATGTAGGCCCAGTTGGCCTCAAATCTACAATCCTGCCTTGGTCTCCCAAATGTAGGAATTAAAGGCAGGTACCACCACTGTTTTCCTATCCTTTTCTTTGGCTTTGTTTGGTTTTTTGAGACAGGGTATCACCATGTATCTCAGGCTAGCCTTGAACTCACTGTGTAGTCTATGCTGGCCTCAAAC
This sequence comes from Dasyprocta punctata, assembly GCA_004363535.1. Classification (NCBI taxonomy): domain Eukaryota; kingdom Metazoa; phylum Chordata; class Mammalia; order Rodentia; family Dasyproctidae; genus Dasyprocta; species Dasyprocta punctata. Next base: position 13,069 of record RJWM01009454.1, on the reverse strand, counting down.
TCACAGCGATCCTCCTGCCTCAGCCTGCTAGAATTACAGGCATGGACCACCACGCTCTTTTATTGTTAAGTGATGCAATCATGCTTAAAAGCAATACCTGAATTTCTTCCCTTATTCCGATGATTAAATTTATTGGCTGTCTGTTTCAGCATCTGATTGTGCATTCCCACTGGGAGAGGTCTGTGATTTTTTGCTCTCTCCTCTTTGCACAACACTACTGTAACGTAAAGCGCACTTCCTTAAATTGTGTTATGCTTTATCCTTTATACTTTCCCATCCCTATCTAGCAGTTCTCAGGTTATTTCCTGCCAGTCCTCCGAGGACCCAATTTAGTCTCAGTCTTAGAGAGATAGTTTTTAATTACTTTCCTGTAAGAATACTATGGACACGGGCAAAACAGTCAGGTTGGTCCCCTGGCTTGATTCTGGCTCAGGATTATATTTTTATACCTTGTTTTTCCAAGTCCTCAACTTCCCAATAAGGTTTTAATCTAGTCAGCACTCTTAACAGTCTTCTTTTCTTCCTTACCTATGCTTCACACAATGAGCCAGGGTCTTTGTTTCTCTACTCAAAAGGAGTATTTGGCACACATTTATAATCCTAGTACTTGGGAGGCTGAGGCAGGAGGGTCATGAGTTCCAGGCTAGCCTCAAAAAAACCCAAACCTAACTGGGCATGGTGGCGCATGCCATTAATCCCAGCACTCGGGAGGCAGAGGCAGGAGGATCATTGTGAGTTCGAGACCAGCCTGGGCTACAAAGTGAGTTCAAGGCCAACCTGAACTGCACAGTGAGACACTGTCTCAAAAAATAGGGCTGGGGATTTAGCTCAGTGGCCTAAGCACCTGCCTGGCAGGCACGAGGTTTTGTGAGTTCAATCCCTGGTACCAAAAAAAAAAAAACCCAAACCACACAAAAATAACCAAGGGGAACATCTGCTCCCTTATATAATGCAAGAGTCAAATTTTACTGCCCACCTTAGGGCTCACATACACTTATATCATCAGTCTTTACATGCCACTTTGCATGTCTGGACCACAGAAATAATATTCTTCACTGTGAACCCTGTTAACTTTATTTTCTCTTTTTATGTTTTATTCACAGTCACTGCATGAACTTACTGTACCTCTTCTTTCCCTTCCCCTCCCAATTTTTGCTTATTGTGCAAACATTAAAGGAAATATAGCACTCCAAATTTCATTAACTGCTGACTTATCTAGTTTTTGTCCATTGTATATATAATTTTACAGTCATAATCTTACTACCAATATAATTTGGTTCTCCTTTTTCACCATATACTTCAAATACTGTATAAAGTTATCAAAATTATCACTCCCAATGGCTTATTCCTAAATGACATATACTGTACTACAGTAAAAAAAAGTAAATAACTATTTTAGAAGGGGAAAAAAACAACTACTTTTGATTAAAATGTGAATGGGAGAAAAGGTCTGTTCTTTATCACAATGTAACATGCATGTGTTCAGAGTCAGCAATCAATCACCTACAACATACATGTGAGGTTCATCTTCAAGTTTCTACATTTTTCTAAATATACTAAAATAACTGCTTCAAAAATTTTTACCTCATCAAAACTCACACCAACCAATATTATCAATTATCTTTCCATAAAAAAACAAATCTTGCAGGGTCTGAGAATGTAGCTTAGTGGTAGAACATTTGCCTAGCATGCAGAAGACCCTGGTTTAATCCTCAGCCCCACAAAAAAATTATAGAGTAAATAAAAATACCTTGTATATATCATTGAAATAAAAAATATTTCTATTTTGTGTTTGCTACTTACCATAGATAATATATTTAAAAGTTTTATTTCTATAAATCACAAATATTGTAAGATGCAGTGCCATTATCTTTAAAGTGAGATTCTTGATTGCCTAAAGAGTAAATGCACTCTTGCATATTAAAAAGCCACAAAACCACAGAGGTGATATTTTTGCTGTAATTACCTTTTCTATTTCTCTTTGTGTAGCTCCCTCTTTTTTCAGACGCTCCTGTTCTACACACTTGGCATTGTAATTTTCCTTGGATTTCTGAAGAGCCTGAGTTATACTCTGAATGGTTTGGACAGCTTCCAGAGTTCCTGCAACTTCTTCTTTAGTCTGTTTGGTATGAAATGATTCATCAAAATGACTGAGGTGTAAGCACTCAATACCTGACCAATCAATCTTTTAACAAGAAAAAAAGATACCTTTTTATGAGATTTTACTTGCTCTTCTCCATACTTCTGAACTTCCTTTATTAATTCCTGTAACTTTCTAACAAGATCCAAGTGACAATTTGCTAATTTCTCTGTAGAAGTTTTGAACACATCCCACACTGGTGCAAATGTTCTAAGTGAAAAGAAGAACATGGGAATCATTTACTGAAAGAAAATGAAAACTTTAAAGTTCTAAGATGGAGCCAATGAAACTATAATGTTATATTCAGCAATTTTATTTAGGCGAAGTATGAAATTTAAATAAAGTGAGTCAGGCACAATGGTGCACACTTGTAATCCCATCACTCTGGGAGGCTGAGGCAGAAAGAGTGCAGGTTCTAGACCTGCCAGGGAAACCCATGGAGACTCTGTCTTAACGTTTTTTTTAAAAGGGGGTGCGGGTATAAGTTAGTGTGAGGGCCCTAAGTCAGTGGTGGTAAACCTATGGCACACATGCCACAGCAGGCATGCAGAACCCTCTCTTGTCAGCACACAAGCCAAGTCGCACCAACAGCCGAGCATCAGGTAACAGTTGTTTTTTCTGATCTAAAACCTCAGTATTCGGGTTTAACTGCAGTGCTGGCGCTTTGTGATAAATAAGTGAGTCTTGAGCAGCAATTTAGATGCCTGGAATCTAAAAGGTCCCCATCACGGCCCGAGGTTCAATCGCTAGCATCACACACACACACAAAAGAAGTAATGAAATGGCTGAACTTGCTTGTCTTTTTGTTTTGTTTTTTACTCCATGATTAATTAGTGCAAGTTTTCTAGATCACAGGTACACAAAAATGGATTATTTTCATGTTACAGGCCTCCACAGCCACTTCTATCATATTATTTTCTGAGCTGATTTTTGTTAGACTTATATCAGATACCTATTGTTGTCTATTATTAAAAACTAACACTTATTATCAAACTCTAATTTAAAACTAGTACTCTAGCTAAGATGCTACATTAAAAGTAAAGTTTCTCTGGGACTGGAAATGTAGCTCAGTGGTACTAAGTGCTTGCCTAACATGCATGAAGCTAGCACCACCACAAAATAATAATAGAATTTCTCTCAACTGAAACCAGTTGAAAAGCAAGTTTTTATACATGATTTTGTGTGTGTGAGTTTAACATTTGTGTAAGAATTACTTTAGAGCAGTTACTTGAAATCTTTAAGCATTATAATTTTATCTACCTACGTTCTTCAAAAATATATGAGTCTAGGAGCCGGGCGTGGTGGCGCACGCCTTTAATCCCAGCACTCGGGAGGCTGAGGTAGGAGGAGCATTGTGAGTTCGAGGCTGGCTTGGCCTACATTGCAAGCGCAAGGCCGGCCTGAGCTATACAGTGCGACCCTGCCTCAAAAAACCAGGGCCGGGAGTTTGGCTCAGCGGCTTACGTGCCTGTCAGGCAGGCGCGAGGTTGTGAGTTCAATCCCCGGTGCCGGAAAACAAAACAAAACAAAACAAAAAAAAAAAAAAATATATATATATATGAATCTCCTTTCTACTACAAGGTATGCAATGTGTCAAGAAGTTTCCTGCCACTTTTCCCCAACATTAAGGATATAAAACGTTCAGTAGGCTCAAGTATATTCAAGAATTGCTACATTCACCTTTAATCCCAGCACTCGGGAAGCTGAGGCAGAAGGATCATTCTGAGTTTGACACCAACCTGGCTATAAAGTGAGTTCAAGGTCAGCCTGAACTGCATAGTGAGACCCTGTGTCAAAAAATAGGGCCAGGGATTTAGTTCAGTGGCATAAGCACCTGCTTGGCAGGCACAAGGTTGTGAGTTCGATCCCCGGTACCAAAAAAAAAAAAAAAAAAATCTGCTACATATCATATTTTGAGTAATACTTAGCTTGGCAATGGTTAGTTTAGATCAGTTTAGTCAGTGGGAATGATATAAAGATAATTCATGCTTTGCTCAAGAATTGTACTTGCTTTAAAGTGGTCTCTACAATAAAATTTCTAAGAGAAAACAAATAGTAATCATCACTAAGGGAGCAGAGACTGATGACTTATTTTAGTATGTATTCTGTGCCAATCACTGCATTTCTTAACTATTAGAAAACTTAACTGGCAGCAATCATTACACGCAATAATGAAGTTCAGAGAGGTTAATTGTAATCCTTAGCATATGACTATTCTGATTAGATCTCATGGCATACTTTAAAATCTAATCAGTGCTTAGACGGAAAATTTCAAGAGAAAAAGATATTTAAAGAGTATCCATTCACTAATGTACCAAAATACATACTTTACCTCATGCAAATCTGATAAATACTAGTACAGATTTCACAAAGCAGTTAAGACGGAATGTCCCTTTTACTTCATGAAAGGATTCGTTCATAAAATCTATTTTTTTAAATGGAATTATTTTAAAAGTTTGACATACCCAACTTTTTTCTGGTCAAGTAATATACATTACTATATACATTAACAAGCAGTTAAGAAAGAAAACTGAAATATTCAAAGTACACTTAAATGCAATCAAACATAAAATTCAATTTCCTGCAAATATATTCAACAGTAAACAAAAAGATTTATGATCTTGAATGATAACACATACACACAAAGTACTACTTATTATTTATGAAAAGCACACATTCAAAAGACATGAATGTTAGTTGAAGTCAATCCATGCTTCCTTAACCAACCACAAGGAAACTAAGCATAAGGTAGAATCTTGTATGACAAAATCAATGAGCTAAAGGTAGCTTTGGTCACTCCAGTTACAGTTTGGTTCCTCTGATGTGATCAGCAAGGGAGAAAATAGGTTTTAATACATGGCCTCTAAAAATGGAAACGTGTCCAAAAAAAGTAAAAGTAGAAATGGGAAAAAAAAAGGAAGACTATAGTGTAGCAAAGGGAGGAGTGGAAGGAAGGAACTGGAGGACAAACAAAAGGAAAAAACCTGAGAGTTAGAAGCCACAGCACTCAGTCTTCCAGGTCAAACAGGCAGTAGCTCCCAGCCTTTCCAGCCACAGCACACAAAGCTGCAAGAGGGCTTTAAGCTTTGTGGGCTGTTGGTACACACTTAGGCACGGGGCCACTGCCCTGAGGATGAGCTAAGATTCCAGCCACCCTTTGTCCAGGCCACAAAGTAGGAAGGCTCTGACTTATGCAACCAACACTACAGAATACATGTGTAAAATAATCACACGCAACCTTTTTTGAGAAAGTCACAAATTCATCTGTGAATCTGTATTTAACTTTTTCATTGCAAATATCTGCAAACTTATACATGAAATTTCAGGGGATTCACAAATTGATCAGAAGCCTAGATATAGAGAAATCTTTTATAATTACTGCAAAAATCTTGTTAGACTAGTTATTTCAACATCTTAGCTAAAATTATAACTTCATCTCAATTTTTAGATAATTAAATAAGCAACCATTCCTACCAAGTTATTTTGGTTCGGATATATAATTATGAGTACATTCTCACTTTACAGTATTATTAATTTTTATTTTTCAAAAATGTATTTCTTCAATACAAATTTTGAAAAGACGATTTAATGAGTCAGTAAAATCATAGGAACTATTAAATGGATTTTAATTATTTCAATAAAATTTAAGTTTTTAAAGTTCACTGTTAAGCTACAACAGAATTTAAATAAATTCACAGATAACAAATTTGTATAAACAAACTTACAATCTCAAATTTACACTACTGAATTACATAGAAAAAAGTTTCATTATCTTTCAATTATAGTTCACCGAAAGTCAAGAATATATTCATATTAAAATAGACACATTTTAAATAAGTATATAATACAGTTACGCATACATTTTGACATACACCAACGTGCCCCAGCACTCAGGAGGCTGAGGCAGGAGGATTGTTATGAGTTCAAGGCCATCCTGGGCTACAAAGTGAGCTCAAGACCAGCCTGAACTGCATAGCAAGACCCTGTCTCAAGAAGATAGAAAAAAAAAAAAAAAGGAACCAACATGTATCACCAGTTCCATAAACATTTCACTTACTGTTACTGTTGATGTCTTAAGTCTGTGTAGTACAATCTAAACTGTTTGCACAATAATAAAATTACCTAACTAAACATTTCTTAGAGGACATATACAACTGTGTACCACAGTGTGTCACTATACTTATAAACTATTAGATTCATGATAGAAACTTAACATGTTCAAGAACTTTGCCTAGAACACAGAAAAAGAGGAAGAAACTAACTCACCCAAGTTGTGAATAGTTGCTCGCAGATTTTGCTAGTTTTGTCATTGACCTGGAATATGCCTCTTCTATTGTTGCTCTGTTGAATCAAATTTCCATATTTTAGTATCACTTATTTATGACCAAAAGCATAGAAAAATTATCAAAATATAATTTAAAATGCAAAAACAAAAATATACTTCAAATTACATGTTTAAAATCAGTAGGCACACAGTCCCGAATCTGTGGCCTATCTTTTAATGCCTTTTGTGTACATTTACTTTTACAGACTAGTCTGGTGTAGTACCTAAATAATTTATAGCGTAAAAAAATTTTCATGAAGTCACTACATTTTTTATCTCTAGTACCAATGGATATATGAATAGGAAGTACAAGAGAGTTTTTATTCTTGTCTACCCTCTCCCTTGTATATGTACTGATTCGGCATGCTAAGTCATTTGTATTTAATATTTCCTTAGTATACTTAACATAGTTTTAATCATCTTTAACATTATGATGCATATTTGATAGACTAGATTAATGATAATCATTTACACAAAACTAAACACGAATCATTACCAAGTCTGAAGTCCTAATTTTGGGGCTCCATTTATTTTGTAATTAGGTCTAAAATATTAACAAATATTTAACACTACAAAACTTACTTTAGACTTAAAAAAACAAGGTCACCAGATACAAAATTTAAAAACCCACAAATTATCCTATGGACACACGACCTATAAATGTTTAGTTTTACCTTTCTCATAATTACTTTAGCTTTCTCAGTATAGGGTACCCTTAATAGCAAAATATTCTATACCCACCACTGTCCTTTTTTAACAGGTTTAACTTTCAGCTTCTGATGTCGAATCCAGATCTCCACATTGCTCTTGCCAAAAAACATTTGTTCAATATGAACCTGTCCTAAGCATAACTAAGATATCTGAATCAACTCAAACTCAGAATATCCAAACTTAGCTCATCTTCAAAATTATTTTCCAATCCTACTCCCACAAAAAGAAACACTCTAACAAAAAAAAAAAATAATAATAGTGCTGGGCCCGGTGTTTCACACTTGCAATCCCAGCACTCAGGAGGCTGAAGCAGAAGACCATGAGTCTGAGGCCAGCCTGGGCTATGAAGTTGAGTTCAAGGCCAGCCTAAACTGCATAGCAAAACCCTATCTCAAAAACAGATTAAGCCGGACATGGTGGCGCACGCCTTTAATCCCAGCACTCCGGAGGCTGAGATAGGAGGAGCATTGTGAGTTCAAGGCCAGCTTGGGCTACAACACCAGCACAAGGCCGGCCTGAGCTACACAGTGCGACCCTGCCTCAAAAAACCAAGGCCAGGAGTCTGGCTCAGTGGCTTAAGTGCCTGTCTGACAGGTGCGAGGTTGTGAGTTCAATCCCCCGTGCCGCAAAAAAAAAAAAAAGGAGCTATATTGCCTCTCACTGATAGCACTGTGCTAGTTTTCTGTATTTAAACTCTTCTGTACCTTTAAAGTAATTCTCTATTACAAGAGCAATATGTAGAGAGTATCTTTTAAAAAAAAGTACAGGAAGAAATATTATTATCCCGATGGTTAAGTTTAACAGCAAGAAAAAGCATTTAAATTTCCAATAATAGAGAATAAGAGTCTAAGAAAACCCGCTGGGCGTGGTGGCGCACGCCTTTAATCCCAGCACTTGGGAGGCTGAGGCAGGAGGAGCGCTGTGAGTTCGAGGCCAGCCTGGGCTACACAGTGCGACCCTGCCTCAAAAAACCAGGGCCGGGAGTTTGGCTCAGTGACTTAAGTGCCTGTCTGACAGGCGCGAGGTAGTGAGTTCAATCTCCAGTGCCGCAAAAAAAAAAAAAAAAAACCAAACCAAAACCAAAAAACTGGCCTACTGAAGAAAACTAGAAAATCAGAAGATGGGAGATGACTGAAATGCATCAAAAAATTAATGAGGCAGTAAAGAATCAGTAGTACAAAATACAAAAGAAAGATACAAATACAAAAAAAGGATCAAAATACAAAAGAAGGATAGCCCAAGAAACAAGTCAGGAAGGGGGCAGCTAGAAGAGGCAGTTGAAAAGTTGGGAAGTGGAGCAGAGCTTTTCATAATCTCATGGGCAGGAAAAAAAATCTTTCAGTTTGATGGGAAAACACCACCACCCCCCGCCCCCCCCCTTAAACCAGGTTCCCAAATGTAATACTATACAAAAATGGAGGAACCAGAAGTAGACAAACATTCATAGGAATCGTAAACCAGATTTTTTAAATCTCTGATGCTGGATCTTGCACAGACTTTTTAATTTACATTCATAAAATCACCAGGCATATAACAAAATAAAGAGAACATGAACAAAAAACCAGCAGGAACAAATCAGCAGGATTCCAAATATTAAGATGATAGGCTTAGCCTTTTTGAGTTTACGTACTACGTTAAATACTATGTGTATATACTCTATACTAAATACTTGAGTTTATGTACTATGATAAATCAGTTCAAAAATTTCAGTAGAGAACTGGTAATTACTTAAAAGAAAGGAGAAAAGCATCCCAAATTTCAAAGAAATGCAAACTGAAGTTCTGAAAAATACAATAAGCAAAATTGACATCTCAATGAATGGGGCTTGTGACAAATTCGATACTATAGTGAGAATTAGTTAACTGGAAGATAGATGAGAAGTATCTATCCCAGATTAAAGCTCCAAGACCAAAGAATGGGAAATAAGATACAAAGAACAAAGCAAGAAAGTATAATGTGAATAAAGACAAAGAATGGGTCAGAAGAAATACTGGAAGTTATAATGGAGAATTTCCTGAAACTGACAAAAGATATCAAACCAAGCCAGGCGTGGTGGCCCACGCCTTTAATCCCAGCACTCGGGAGGCTGAGGTAGGCAGAGCGTTGTGAGTTCGAGGCCGGCTTGGGCTACAACGCGAGCTCAAGGCCGGCCTGAGCTACACAGTGCGACCCTGCCTCAAAAAACCAGGGCCGGGAGTTTGGCTCAGTGGCTTAAGCGCTTGTCCTGGCAGGCGCGAAGCTGTGAGTTCAATCCCCGGTGCCGCAAAAAAAAAAAAAAAAAAAAAAAAAAAAAACATAAACACTAAGCTACAAATCTCCTAAAGACAACACAAGGCAGTTTGTTGGAAGGCAGTTTGTTTGTTTCTTACTGACCATACTCATTCCACATGATTTATCAATTGTACTCCTTACTACACAGAGTTCAAAACTTATGAACATACAAAAATTGCACACAAATACTCATACCAGGCTTATTCATAATGGCCAAGACTTGGGAGCATCCAAGATGTCTCTATTGAATGAACAGGTAAGGCCTAGATTAAGGGGAAAGAAGGGAGTCCTGGACTTCTTGTGATTGACAGAGCTAAAAGGTATAAATGACATCTGTCCTGAAGGTAGTGAAGTACAGTATTAGAGGAAGACAGAAAGCAGAGTGCATGCCAAGAGGTGCAGAGTTCTGAGGCCTGTTGCCTACACCTGCCAATGCGGGTGCAGACACCAAGAAGGGACAGTCTTACCCAACCCCAGGAGAAACGGGGAAATCGCAAGACTGGTCTTAGGTTATATATCACTTATTTCCCAATTCCCGCCAGTCTACAAAAAAGGCAAAAATTGTATCTTTACCACTACTCATCCCCAGAGTCCAAGTAAGTGCCTGACATATGTATATGTGTGTGTATGTGTGTGTATATATATATATATGAACATATAATACATGTATGAATAAATGAACATTGGAATATTGTATTTAAAGGCAAAGAATCCCCATGTTATCAAGGTAAAGATTTTAATTGTGCTCATATAAAAAATTTCCAAGTATGGCTTGCCATGAAACAACTTTAAGAAGCACCATATACTAGCTTTGAGTTTTGAGTTTGAATATTACAGCAACTTAGTTTTCAAATTGACTTATATTCTAACAGACTTAAAGACAATCACGTTTTATAAATTTTAAAATACATAGTTTAGACTTTTCAATAAAACTTTTAATAACATAACTAAACTATGAATTCAGAAAACTGGGGGTGGGGGGCAGACACGGTGAAGCAAACTCAGGGGTGCTCTACCACTGAGCTGTATTTCCAGTCCTTTTTATTTTTTTATTTTGAGACAAGGTCTAGCTAAATTACCCAGGCAGGACTTGAACTTTCAAGCATTCTGCCTCAGCCTTCCTCAGTGCTAGGATTACAAGCATGTACCATCATATCCAGCTCAGAAAACAATCTTTTCAAATTATTTTAACATGTTTGTTTAAAGAAACAGTAATATTTATCCCATAAAATTCCTCAACTTTTTCCTGCCTCACTCTGCTAACCCATGCAATGAAAAATAGGTAAATATTGTTAATCAGTAATTTGTAAGTTGGAATTTGACAATATCACTTAAAGCCATTACAGTCTCATATGCATAGATAATTTTTAAAAAGCTACTTTAATATAAAATTACAAAGTGTCTTTTAAAAGTGTTTTACTTATTCCAAATCCAACTAAAACTTTTCAATTTACTTTTATTCTAAGGTTTTTAACAATAAATTATTAAATAAATGACATATATATTTCATACCTTTCTCTTACAAAATCCGCTAGTTCTTTTGTCGATATCTGTCCATGTTTCATATTATGGTAGAGAACATCAAAGCCACTATTTTTTTCTCCCTGAAATTAAAAAAAAACTTAGTTTAACAAAAAACAGATAAAAATGACTTGAGACTACAAAAACACTATACTCATTATTTTTGCAACTTTCATGCTCTAGTAAGCTTTTTTCCTTAACCACTGTTATTTGTCCTATGATTTTAAACTATACCAAAGCAATTCTACATGATTTGAGACAACTTGTATGTATCTATAAAACAGTACTATTAATGAAATTACGTCTGAAATGTTAAGGACTAACACACAGCATCACTTAGAAAGGATAAACGCGGATCTGGTAAAATACATAATGAAATCCGACTTCAATGTCTTTAATGCACATTAAGAGACTCCTGATTATTTAACTTAGTTTGTGCTTTGAAACAGTTAAATCTTTTTTTTTTTTTTTTTTTTTTTTGCGGCACTGGGGATTGAACTCACAAACTCGCGACTGTCAGGCGCTTAAGTCACTGAGCCAAACTCCCGGCCCTGGTTTTTTGAGGCAGGGTTGCACTGTGTAGCTCAGGCCAGCCTTGCGCTTGTGCTGTAGCCCAAGCTGGCCTCGAACTCACAACGATCCTCCTACCTCAGCCTCTAGAGTGCTGGGATTAAAGGCGTGCGCCACCATGCCCGGCTGAAACAGCTAAATCTTGATTTTTCAGTCATGACAGCACACTACTCATATAAGCACGGAACAACACAAAATACTTTATAATTCCTATTTTAAGCCTTTCAGTAAATTTGAGAGGTGAGAAGAGATAAAATTTTAAGAAAAGAAGAAAATTGCTATTTAATTACTGACTATTCAAATAATGAGGAATTAATAAAATCTGGTCACTGCAAGCCTAGGAAATCTTTGCTGCTATTTAATCCTACAAATTTTAAATCAGTAAACCATAACAAAATTATTAGAGATATCAATATAATCAAGGAAATAAAACGTCACTAAGAATTAAGTTTAACAACTCTTTATAGCTTAGCTTTTATTTTTCTTTAGTGAAAACAATGAGGGCTGGGGATACAGCTCAGCAGCACAAGCACCTGCCTGGCAAGCACAAGGTCATGAGTTCAATCCCTGATACCCCCCCCCAATAAAAGAAAAAGAAGAAGAACTGAATGTATTTGTTAGAAATAAAATCAATACAAAAGCAAATGTTACACATTTTTCAACAATTCACCAAAACCAAACACAGGAAGCTCGCATTGTGTTCGTGTCTAACAAACTCAGCAGCTTAACATGCAAGTGTTGTACTTCTCCACACGTATGACAAATTAAAATGACATATTTGTAATGAGACAATATAAACAATATCATTTGAACACCCATTCCTACTTAATTTTCCATTTCAACAAGAATGTAATATAAAATCACAGTCTCTTATGAATTCAAACATTTCCACTGGGCTTCAAGTTTTGAAGATAAAGAAAAATTTATTGTCTCACTTTAGTTTTTGCTTATACTGACTTTTTCAAGCAAATGTATTCCAAAATAGTCTTTGAGAAAACCTTTATCACTCATCTACAACAACAAAAGTAACAGGCAAATTTATAAATAAAATTATAGTCAAAAAACCAAACTTAGCAATTCTCCTGCTTCAGCCTCCGAAAGCACTGGGATTGCAGGTCAGCCAGCTCTGCATTTGCCCACAATTCTAACAAATTAGGTTGCCTGGATTCCCAACATGCACTATGAACATTTAAAGGGTGGGTTGAGGATGTAGCTCAGTGCTAGAACAGGAGTCTACCAAGTGTAAGAACTTGGGTGCAATCCCTAGAACCACACAAAAAAGTAAAAAACAAATGAGAAGAGGGGCAAAGTGAAAGCCTACTACAAATAAGCATAGAAAGCATGAGAAGTCGTATTTATCAGGTTCACAAGGGAAAGAACAAAACTATAAGAAGACAAAAAACTTGGAGGCCATCTAATAAGCGGGACAACAAGATCCAGAGTACTTGTAATATTATCAACATTAAATAATAAAGAAAAAACGCTGGGCGTGGTGGCGCACGCCTTTAATCCCAGCACTCGGGAGGCTGAGG
>RJWM01009453.1:0-67870 GCA_004363535.1 Dasyprocta punctata | reverse complement strand
TTCTCAGGACCCAGTGAGCCCATGGGACACGGGACTTTCTGCTTTACTGGCTGGGAACATTTTACTGCACACACTCGGGGAGGAAACTGAATTTCAAACCGCGGATTCTCTGCCAGTCACTGTATGGGCAACTAACCACGCCTGCTGCCTTGGTGGCCCCCGGCCAAACATTCACTCCTGCTGGACTGTGCCGCGGAGTCCTAGACAGCACGCCAGTGCAACTTCTCTGCCCCATGGAAGCCTGGGCTGTGACTGCTGACCCGGCACGGTAAAGACCACTTCCGCGGGGTCACTGTCCTCGTCCAAGGGGCAGTAGCTGCCCTGACACCTGCTGTTCCGTATCTCTTGCGCTTGGCTCACTTCTTACAAGCCGATGACTGCGATCGCACTTTCTTGTTACAGTTAAATATTCCTCCTGTGACATCTTCCCCATTCTTGTCTGTATAGTTCCTAGTTGTTGATGGCATCCTGACGGATACACATGCTATGGTCCACCTCCCGCAGCCTTTTTAATGTATATGGGACAAATGAACTCTGTATAAACTCAAAGTGTACAATGAGAAGTTTTGATATACATACTTAATGTTATATTATTACCAGTTGAATTAGTTAACATAGCTGCCACCTCACAGTTGCAATTCGTGTGTATGTATGGGACATGGCCTTATTCACTTGCACTTAGAAATTTTCCTGGTGCCAGATATACTTTGGTTAATATGTTAACCTATACATTATGCTGATATAAAAATTTACCAATGCCTTTTTCACAGAATTGGACAACAGGAGTCCTGCATGGTGTCGCATGCTCGTAATTCACCAACTCCAGAGGATGGGGCAGAAGGATAGTAAGCTTCAGCTCAGCCCAAGTGATTTAGTGACTCAGCAAGACACTATTTTGAAAATTAAAAAGAAAAGTAAAAAAGAGGTGAATGGCTCAATGCCAAGGCCCTGGGTTCAACCTCAGTACCAGAAAATAAATAAAAATATAAATATATAAGTGCATAAATAAATAAATAAAATTAAGCAATAAAGAAAACAGAGTGAGAAAGAGCCTGAGATCTTGAATTTGATTCCTGCTACCAAGAAAGAAAGAAAGAAAGAAAGAAAGAAAACAAAAAAGAAAAATCAAAAACTAGGAATCTGTTAAAAATGTTTTAGGAAGAGACAGAACTTTTTATAATCAGATATTTAAACTAACATAAAAATATAAAAGTTCCAGAACTGTGCATTCATTGTTCACAGCTTGTTATGTCCCTGAAGTCTGATGATGAAGGAATTTTAATGAGAATCTGAAGCCATGATCTGCCCTGCCTGGAATAAGGGAACGGCAGGGAATACATGCACTCAGCATTTGCAGGTTGCTGACTTGAGGCTTGGGACAGGAAGTGGAACATAAGTTTCCTAAACGCTAGACTCTGGACTCTCAATGTAGCTCTGCCAAGAGGGTCTCAACTGGAATTTGACAGTGTGAAAATCTGAGATTTGCGTGTGTCTTTAAACAATTTTTGGAGTTGATCCATTTTGATTTTTGTATGCTACTGGAGATGGAACCCAGGACCTTCACTGAGCTATGTCCCCAGCCCTTTCTGGTGTTTTATTTTGAGACAGGGTCTTGCAAAGTCACTCCTCGGAGCTTGAATACAACCTTTCCTCAGCCTCCCAGCATGCTGGGAGTACAGGCATGCACCACCCTGCCGGGCTGAGTTGATTTCTTTTATTTTTTATTTTAATTTTCCTCGGTACATGTTTGCTGTACAAATGATTGCATTCACCATGGGGAGCAGGTGCCTGCATGACTGTGCACCTCAGTGCCTTTCACATCCCCTCCCTGCCCCCTCTTTCTCTTTGTCCCCTTTCCATTCTAGATGGTCTTTGGCAGGAGTGTGAAGTTGAGAACGTGAGAACGTGGAGCATCATAACCAGGTCGCGTCCTGGTGGTCAGGACAGACTCATCCCTCTGCCGGGGAGCTTGCAGGATCGCCGGGTTGTCACTCGGAGAGACCGTGCCTGCTGACAAAGGGGGTTTGGTGTTCTCCCTGAATTACTTTTCCTTTTGTTGTTGCTGTTGTTTTAAATTAATTTTTAATCTTCAAAACAGAGTCTACAGGGAAGTGCTTTTTCCTGATATAACTGATAAGAAAGGTGAGTATAGACGTTGATATTGTAAGCAAATTGCTATCTTACCATGCCCGAGAACTCAGTTGACCAGACCACCACTCTTTGCGTGGCCCAAGGTGACTCTGGTGAGCCAGGTGGGAACACGGGAGACCCTCAGATTCCAGCAGGTGTGTGGAGGCACTATTTCACTCAGAATGGCTAATTGTAGCTGATGTAAGCAGCTCTTTTGTTCATTTCTTTGGGACTTTGTTGTATTTTTTTCAAGTTTTATTTTAAAGAGAAAGAAATGAAACAAAATTTCAAAAGAGGATAATAGGAGAAGAGCAATGGTTAATATATGGCATATTGTTGTTGTCAAAGTAGTCACTCAGAGAACAAGATACAGGCACGAAAGTTAGTCCAAACAATGTTAGCACAAACCTTTCTTTCCAATGAACTAAGAGAAAATAGTAGTAAACTATCAAGTTCCTTTTCAACAGAAGACATAGTAACTCCTTTAATTCTCCTCGTTGATGTCCACTTTCCCTCACAGGGAGCCCGTGTCCTGTCCTCTGGGTTAGTGGCGGGGGTGCCTTAGTGTCTGAAATAATTGAAAAGTTTCCTGTTTCCTTGGGGAACTTCTCTTGACTTATAAACACATTTGCATTCTGTTTTCCTGTTTTTAGACTATTGCTTTTTTACCATCACTCATTTTCTTGGGCATCACGTCCTTTGTTGCCTGATATTTTAGAAACTATTGTCTCCTGAGTTTGGGCCAGGTTTTTATTGTCAGTGGGAAAGGTAACTCTGGGCACCATTGAAGAATCTTATCTGGAAACTACTCTTTTGTTTTACTCTTATGGTATTATTGGAAGGACTGAACTAGGGATTCGCTTTCCAGTCGCTGTTAATTAACAAGGCGTGTCACCATACACTGCCCCACTGCCATGGAAGCAGAACTCCACTGTGTAACTCACAAGGCCCGTGGCCCAGGGTTCCGATTAGTTGTAAGATTTCCTTAATGCAACTTTGCTTTCTGAAATGTTTTATTTTGTGTGACTTTGATTTTCTTGTCCTATTTTAGAAATCAAAGAAAGCTGGGGAAAACCTATATAGTGGTTGATTGAGTCAACTTGAGATGCTTAGAAGCTTAAATAAATTGGTTTAGCAATTCTAGACTCTAGGGTGTAGAAGACCCACCCTAGGGTGGCTCATCGCCTGGATGGTATAAAAGGGAAGGACAAAGGATAGACGAGTTTCCGTTCTTCAGTGGAGCTCCAATCTTCACCTTCGGCTTGGACATTGTCTTCTGGCTTCTAGCACAGACTCTTCAGCCTTCCAGCATAGACCCATTGGCCTGCTGATCGGACTTACACGGGACACTGCAGTGATCTCCAGACCTTGGACTGAATCCTTCAGCCTCCAGCGTGCAGATGCCCTCTGCACACTTCCTCATCTGACTCTGTGGCTGACCATCCTAAGCCGATCTTGTAATTTCTTATACTTTTGTATATCTCATGCTAGATCCATTCCTCTAGTAAAACCCTGACTAATGCAGTTTGCTTTTCTTCTTACTTTCTTTCCTTTCCAAGATTTGTACACAATAAAGGGTTGGAAAAAGACAGTTGCGGCGACAGAGAGTTTTAAGACTAAAGATTAAGAAAACATTGAGCTCTCTGGCGTCTGGAGAGACTCCTCAGGGTTTTACTTTATTACTTAGGAGCTGAGGGATCATGGATACCATCCCAGGAGAGCGCTGGAACATCTGTATTTTCAAAAGTAAATCTACCAACAATCTCTCTAAGTTTATCCTTTTCCCAAGACCAAGTGAGACATTTTAGAATTACATTTGCTCTGAGAAAGGAATAACTGGCATCATAAGTCTTGGTAAAACAATCCCTGCAAAGAAAGCCACTTGACAAATACTTCTGCCAATGGTTAGCATTTCCCCCATGGTGAGGCGTTTATCTTCGGAAATGCCACCACTGGGACAGGGTGATTACTGCAAGTGAATGCTTTCCTTTAGGTATTGAACTTTTCCCAAGTTCAGAGCAGTAGTATGGTGAGAATTTAAAGGTTATCAAATGTCCTGTCCCAAGTGGAACAGTTTCAGATTACAAGGAAGCATACAGAGGAGCAAGTACAATAAAGAGTTCTCCTGATTCCAAGGTGCATTTTAAAATTTCACTATCAGAAAAACTGAACGGATAAACCAGGGATGGTGACACACATCTGTAATCTCAGGCACTATGGGATACTGAGGCAGGAGGATCACAAGATCAAGCCCAACCCAGACAACTTAAAGACTTACAGTGATCCTGTCTCAAAAAAAAAAGGAAAAAAAAAATAGAGGGAGGCTGAAAGTAGAGCTCAGTGTGAAGGCCCTGAGTTCAGTATTCAGTACAAAAAAAAAAAAAAAAAAAAAAAAAAAAAAAAAAAAAAAAAGACAAGCAAACAAACAAACAAAGGATAGAAAGTAAAGTGATTCTTTAGGAAATACATAATAAAAATATATATTACGCAGGTCTGGGTTAATTCAGTTTAAAATTATACTTTCTAAGACAAGAACTGCTTAAAGAAATAATTATTATGCATACAAACAGTGTTAAACATAGCACAGATCATTTATTTTCAGTTGCTAAAATAGGATTCAATGCTAAGTCTATTTTGTATGTGGATGTGTTTACAATGTCCATATGTTTAGGGAACATTCTGTATTCATGTCATCTTATATAGAATTCTGCCTTACAAGTCTACACCATACCTATGAAAGAATGCCACAACTGTTTGCACAGGGAAGAGACAAATTTGCAAAAGCTAGAGCAAAATATGACATTCATATTTGTACTGTCCATAATTTACTGTGAAGTGGAGAATCTTATTTTTCCTTTTTTTGTTTGTGCTTATTGGTACCTCATTGGAAGCAATGAAAATAGACTTATAGGACTTAGCATCTAATTATTTGGAATTGGGTTTCTATTCAATAAATGGAAAGTCACTTCATCAAATTTTATATGATTATTCTCAACAAATAAAAATCTTAATCCTTAGCCATAGATCTTTTGCAGCATAAATCAGATAATAGAATAACAATTGCCCAGAATAATACCTGTGTTCTACTAAGTTTTAGAATGCATGGGTTGAATCAAATACATTTTGATTTTTAGATAGGATTAAGTCCAAATATTTAGTTTTACAAACTGATATTCTTTTGTGTTATGGAAATACTTTTGGGTTTCTGGCATCTTTGGGTTTATGATCACAATAGGAGAGAATAATGAGAATCAAGGTCTTTGAGGCAACTCAAATGTGTCACCTGCAGGAGATGCTATGTCACTCTAGGTACACTTATTTACAACTGCTAAAGTAAAAATAATTTTAAAGTAATATGATAATAATGATACTAGCAGTATAAGAATTCAGGGAGGAAAGAGACAAAAACTATCATTTTCACTGCTAGTTTTTCTAGGTGAAAATATGAGTGAGTACTTTATCAAGTAATAATAGTAATTACATTCTCCCTGCACATTATATCTTAAGAGTGTCATGAAATAAGCAATAGAAGGATCAAGGGCTGACATCTGATTTGAAGTCTTTGGAGGAACAGCAATTTTTCAATTAGAAAAGACAAGATCTGACCAAGGTCAAGAAATACAAGAAGCGATGTTAGACAGAAAACTATTAGAACTCATGTGATTTGGGGAAAACCATAACCCAGTTTTATAGCAATATATCCATCCACAAAATGAAAATATATGTATTTCTACAAACCATCAACTCTCTTAGGCAATATCAATGATGTCATAGCCAGTATTTGAATAGGAAATAAAGTAGAAATAATTAGTCTGTCATACAAATCAAAGTGCCTACCTGTATTGCAAACTTAATAATTAACCTTTCCTTTTCTTTGTCTAAAAATTGCAGCCATTTGTATAAATTGCTCCTTGAGTAAAGGATTACGATCCCATGTTTTGTTTTGTTTTTCTTTTTCTTTTTCTTTTTTTTTCTTTTGTAAAACAGTTGTTTGAGTCTATTCTCAAAATGGAATATTAAATATTGAGTATAAAGAATTCACGTCATATTATGATTTTTACTGAGTTCAAAACATTTCCTAACCTTCATTTTGATTTCTTATTTAGTCACTTCAGAAATGTAACACTTTATTTCCAAGCAATTAGACGCTTTTATTTATGTCTTTACTACTGACTTGCAGCTTATTTTTATTGAAGTCAAAAAATATAAACTATATTATGTCTCTTCTCTAAGATGAATAAAGCTTTTACGGTTTAGATCATAGTCACTTTGGGTAAATGAAAATGAATACCTTTAAGCAGTGTGTATCTTGCAGTTATTGAATAAAATGTTCTAATGTGCGAATTGAGATTATTAAACTACTTTTGTCTGGATATTCCATAACTTTTGTGATGATTTTCAAAATTTTATTTTCAATTGTAAAATAATAACATATTTACGTAGTAAACTTGTAATACATATATGCATTATGTGATTATAGTATCAGGGTACATATTTATCTCCTCAAACATGAATCATTTCTTTGTGATGAGAACATTTAAAATCTCTTCTGACTATTTTGAAATAATCATGACTATTATTATCATCATTATTATTATTATGGTTTTTTGGTTTTTTGAGACAGTATCTAACTATGTAGCCCAGCCTGGCCTAGAACTCTCAATGATCTGCCTGCCTCTGCCTCCAAAATTCTGGAATTACAGATGTGTGCCACCACACCTGGCCTGAAATAATCATTGTTAACCATCCTTACTCTCATGTGCAGCAGAGCACCAGAGCTTATGCATTTGTACTCTCTCATTGATAGACATCGTGTCCTTCTTCTGGCATTGGTAACTACATTCTTTATCTACTTTGAGTTCATCTTTTTTGCATTCCACACAGAAATGAGATTATCCTTTATAGTAACTCAGAGTCGGTCTTATTACCCTCAGCATCATCTCTTCTAGGGCCACACAAGGTGTTGCAAATGGCAGAAGTTCTTGTTTTTTAAAGGGTATGTAGACTTCTATTGTGTCTCTGTAGTACACTTTGAAAATTCATTCATTCTTTGACAAACGCTTTCTTGGCTATGTTAAATGACAACATGAATATGGCAGTCCAGAACCTCTTTGGCATCCCAGTGTCAAGTTTTAAGGTATGCAAGCAGTAGTGTGATTGTTGAAACAAATGGTAAATCTGTTTCTAGTTTTTTAAGAAACTCCTATACTGTTTCCAAAAAAAGTTTTAATGTGTATAGAGGATCTTTTGCATGTCACCTTTTGCTATCAAATCCTTGAAAGCAACTTTGTAATGAATTACCTAAACCAAAATGTTTAGAAATTCTAGTGTTACTTCAGTTTTCAGAATTGGTCTTCTGTTATGACAATACACTAATAACAATAGAACATTTTGTATTCAGGAGTAGATGTAAACTGTAAAGCTATCATTAGGAGAAAAGTATTCAGTTTATGATTGGAAGTATATTTATATATATATATATATTTTTAATTTTTTGGTACTGCAGATCAAACTCATGACCTTGCGCTTACCAGGCAAGCATTTGAGTCACTGAGCTAAACCCCTGGCCAATGATTCTAAGTATATTATCACCTTGAAAATTAATAAAATTTTGAATGTAATGAATATAAATTATAATAGAAATGCTATTAACAAAATGTCTGTAGCCAAAAATGCTAAAAAGGAGATAAGAAAAAATAGAGGAAGATGTTCGGTAACACAAATTAATATTGGGGTGCAAAATAATTTATTATATGTTGGAAGTTATTTTCAGTGAGAAAAGTAAGATGGGAAAGATGTATTGATTGTAACATTATACATAACAATTACATAGGATATAGAATGCAAACATTTTGATAAATTTGTGATTGACTATTACATAGTTAGTTTTACTTTTGTGATATTTTAGTTCATTTATTCATTAATTTGTGAATGGCCTAGGTGGTTGGCTTTACCATGTATAGTCTGCTAAAAATCAAAATTAAAGATTTGCCTTTTAAAGCGTATAACTATTATTCTGGGGTAAAATTATATGATGTCTTTATCATTCTAACAACTTACAAATAAGAAAATGAAGAATATTCATAGACAAGTAGAAGTGACAAGTATATGGCTATGTAAAATACTTGTCTTTTTTTTGAAATGTGTAAGACAATGTGAATTTTAAAAATTAATTAAAAAGCTACCTCTTAAAATGCAATTACAATTATAACACAGGTCTTCATTTCTCAATTTCTCAAGTCATTCTTCTAAAAACAAAAGAATTCGGAAAAATTCTTCAAGTGACTTTTAGAAGGTGACAATAAATTGTCTTACGACTTTGAGAACAATGCTAATAAAATCTTAGAGTTTTACAACTGGAATCTCGTCTTATTAAAAAGTTTCTACATGTCAAAGGAAATCTCCAACAGAGTGAAAAGAAAACCCATGAACTGAGAAAATATCTTTGCCAACTGTCCCTTAGACTAAGGACTTCTATCTAAAACATATAAAGAATTTAAAAAAATCAAGCCCTTAAAATTCAAGACCCCAATCCAAAAATGGGCACCTGAGATGAATACATACTTCTCAGAGGAAGAAATACAAATGGCAAATAAATATATGAAAAAATGTTCAACATCAATGATCATTCAGGAAATGCAAATTAAAACAACACTGAGATTCCATCTCACCCCAGGAAGAATGGCCAAGATCAAGAAATCAACCAATAACAAATACTGGAGGGCTTGTGGTGAAAACGGAACTCTTCTCCACTGTTGGTGGGAGTGTAGACTGGTGCAGCCACTGTGGAAATCAGTGTGGAGATTCCTCAAGAAGCTAGAATTAGAGTTTCCATTTGACCCAGCTATCCCACCTCTGGGCATTTTGCCAGAAGAACTGAAAACATCACACCACATTGATGTATGTGCATCCATGTTTATAGCAACACAATTTGTAATAGCCAAATCTTGGAAACAATTCAAATGCCCATCAATCAAAGAATGGATAAAAAAGGAGTGGTGTTTTTATGTAAGAGAGTATTACTCAGCTATCAAGAGAGATTGCATCGAGACTTTTATAAGTAAATGGACATGACTTAAGACCACATCTATAAGTGAAATAAATCAAACTCACATGTGTAAATACTGTATTGTCTCCCTAGTGTAAGAAACTGAAAAAGTATACACAATCCAAAATCTACAATAAATACTGTGTAACAGTAAGAAACTGCTCAAAGAGGAAAAATAATTGGGGTGGGGAAAGGAGGAAAGAAGGAAGGGAAAAGGAAAAAGACATGAATTTGTGCATATGTATACATAAGATAGCTAAAACGACTATACTACTAAATGTATTAGTTATTGAAAAAGAACAGTTAATACTCATATGATTAGATCAATTTTACATGTCTCTATCTGTTAATCTAAAAAACACTTTTGAAGTTAACGATATGCAACATTACAACCATTGTCAAATTCCTATCATCTTGTTTTGGATTTGTTGTTGTTTGTTTGTCTCTTTTGCTTTTTGTTTTTCTTTTCTGTATCTTTTTTCTCTTAAATAAAAACAAATCTTAGAGTTTTGCTGGTGTTTTGAGCAACAATATTTTTTCTCTTGAGTATTTTCCTATTTACCAAAGCTAGATTACTTAGGTAGAGATAACAAAAATTATGAGCTAGTATTTGTTACTATTTTTATGCATCAAACACTATTCCTAGTTATATGAGTATTATCAAATTGTTTAATACTCATTCCTGGGTTTTCAGAAATAATCATTAACTTTGTCTTACAGTTGACAGAGATGAGTATCACTGAGTCTAGGTAATTTCTTGGAGGAAATTTTCCTGGTGATCTCAGAAAGGCCTTACCTGCTGCTCTACTACTGGTAGACAAAAAATTAATACACCAACGTGTACATCTTCCTTACCAGTGCGAGAAAATTACAATGTGTAAATAAAATAAAATCTTATACTTTGTTATATACTTTGATATAACATATTCAATTATGAAAACTTGTATTTAAAATGTATTTAAAGAATGCATTTTTGCGATCAAAAGTGACAGTAAAGTTGTAAAGATTAATTTGACTTCAAGAAATTCTTTAGTTGAAACCATTGCATCCTTTAACATAAGAGCACAGGAACAGCACTAAAACAGTAACCAGAATATTGCCACTAACGACTGTATATGTGATTAGAAACTTTAAAGGACTTCACTTTGAGTGACAAGTAATTGACATTAGAATTTTACTCTATTCATCTTGTACTGATAGAGACCATCTCTAATAAAATTGATCTCAGTTAATCATTTTATAAAAAGCATGCTATTCAGTTTTTTAATCTAGTTTCCATTTCCTACAATTGCTGTTTTATTACCATGAAAATCTTGTTAAAGAAATCCATAAATCAGAGGTCCCTCACTCAGGCTCAGAGGGCAGAATCTGGCCAATGTATTGTAATATTGAACTGCAGAATTTTCTACTCTTCCTCATGTTTGGCTAACAATTTAAAATAGAAAGCTATTCCATAAAATTCAAAATGTCTTTATCTTTATGTGGAACATCAGCTCTGAAGATGTCCTAGTTGCACAGCAGAATTTTAGAGAAAAATCTCAGTAATGTGGTCTATAGGAAGTAGGACCTCCTAGAAATTTTGTTTTCTGTGACTTTTTTTCCTAAGCATAAATGAGCTATATTATTATTCAACAATTTCAATGAATATTTACTTTTTTAAAAATTTAATTATAGTATGAAACAAATAGAGACTTATGTACCCATTCAAAATGCATTCTCACTGACTTTTTCGAAGCGTTGTTGAAAGACTGGCACTAAGGTGGGAAAAGAGGTTGCTTTCTATATCAGAAGCCCTTCTTATTTCCTTACCATTATATTCTCTATTCCAGACAACCACACCACTATTCTGACCTTTACACCATAGGTAAGATCGTTGTTTTTGAATATTATACGATTTTCTCCAGGCAGTGATATCAATGCAGAAAATCCTTTTTGATGGACTTCTTTTTCACTCAGTGGGCTGTGGGGTGAACATTTGCAGGAAGGGGTGACTATTGATCTCTCGTTTATTTACCCACCTTCTTGCTGACAGACCTGAACTGTGTTTCTAGTTTAGGATTATGGGTAAAACTGCTATGAATGCTATTGTACCTGCCCTTTTGTGAACATATGTGTGCATTTATGTTAATGTGATGGGTTAAATCGCTGGGTAATTGAGAATGCATCTGTCTTTCCTGTTTGGCTTTAAGAGAGACAGGCTGGAAGCTTCCCAAGTGGTTGTGTCAATTCGCAGCAAAAGTGAATGAAATTTCCACTTGCTCCAGCTGCTGGTGTCATTGATGTGTGTGTCTGTAATTCACATGAGTTAATCAATCTGTTTTGGGTGCAAGAACATCACATGAATTTAATTTGCATTTTCCTGACACTAAATGAAATGGAGAAGTTTTTAAAACTTTATCAACTGCTTTCATAAGTTGCTTTAGGAAGTGCCCACCTTCTTATCCATTTTCTACTGCTTCTCTGCTTTTATTTGTAAGACATGTATATATTAGCTATGATTAAAAATTTCATATAAATCTCTCTCTCTCTGTTAAGAAAGATCACTCCTCAAATCTGTCTTTTCACCAACTCATATTTTTTTTTTTATGGATAGAGAACTACAGTTTTATTGTACACTAATTTATTGTACACCAATTTTATTGTACACTAATTTATTGATCTTTTCCTTTCTCGTTAGCACTTTTCATGTGCTACATAAATCATTCTATGTTCCCCAAGTTATGAAGACATCTGCTTCTGCAACCTAATGAGTTTAGTTTTTGGTATTTAAATTAATAAACCTAGATTTGAAAATACACAGTATTGCCTCTTTATTTTTCTGAAATCAAGATTATGTCTTTATTTTTCCTAATGAGTGCCTAATTATTCCTACTGCTTACATTTTACAATGAAATATTTCATTCATCTTACTTTCCGTCATATTCCTGTATCATAGTAAGAGTGTGCTAGTTTCTGTATTTGACATTTGAGAGTTCTGTTGATAATTAGTGCTTAATGAACTATGCATTCAAAGACAACTGCCTGGTAAAGTGTATGTTGAGACTTTACTGTGTGTGTCTTCCTCATAAGTACAATAGTCAGAATTGTTGAGAAAGATGATCTATAATAATCATTTCAAATTATTTGCTTTTATCTGAAAATAAGCCTAAATCAGCACTTCATTATCAACTTATTTTTCCACTTGACATGCTGCTTTTTACACACTAATAATGAAACAACGATTATTTACAAATTGGCTTTAAATAGCATTTCTCTTGAATCAGGAATTAAAATCACAGTCTGCAATGCAATTGCAGGGCTCTCACAGTTAAACAAACATTGAACATCTTTGGGAAAATGAGGCATTGATCATATGGTCTCTGATAAGAGAGAATTGCACATTAAACAGGTGGAAGCCCAGTATGCACTATCTCCTTAGTATTAATGGTGAATGTATGAGGACTGGCTGTAAATGCTAATGAATGTTATTAAAAAGTGTCAGTAGAGAGCAATTCACAAAGAATGTTTCTTGTAGTCTCCTTAATAATTACAATTGGTTGTTAATGATAAGTAGTAATTTTATTATTATAAAAATAACAGTAAAAGAAATTTACCAAACTTGACAGAATCTATCATCACCTCATACACTAGGCAGGTACTTATTTACTTGCTCACATCTTACCTGTCTAATTGATAAAATCCATGGAGACGGTTATTTGCTCTTTCATAGCCCTGCTATATGACCTGAGTTAAAACATTAGCTGCCACAGAATTGACACTCAGTAGATATTTTTTACCTAAAAAATGAAGACATCAAGAAATATCTTCAGAGGTATTATCAGAAATATATTTTGAAATACATTCTTGGTCTCCTCCAGTAGAATATATTTTCTCACAGAGTAGGAAGGAATTAAGGATGTTTATATCTGCATCCCTCAAAGTGGGGAAGTCAGAAGCACTGCTGGCATTTCTAATATAAGAATATTGAGAGAAATGGCACTGAAGAACAGGTTTCCTCACATCTGGAAGAGTTGGGACACCACAGTAGCTCTTACACCAGATTATGGGGGACTACTGAGACTGCTATTAGGGTCTGATAAAATTCAGAGATTCAAATGTACCGCTTTGGAAATACATCAGTTAAAAAGGTATGTGGTGCACAAGAGAACCAATTCTCAGAGGTGTCTTGTGTACCATTTCCAATGTAAATCTCTTTCCTGAGTGAGAAGAAAATGTTATGGCTGTGAAAGAAGTAAAAGAATCAGCACTGGAGCCATTTCTAGTATTTAAACTTTAAAATTCAATTAAATCAGCTTATTTTTCTGTATGTGTATATATAAGGCCAAGGTTCACGAAAGATAGGGAAAACAATTAAATTTTAGTAAAATGAGATTCTTATGATTTGATAGTCATAGGAAGCTATAGGTGCTAAAAATAGCATCTACTCCTCCCAAGGACACAATGAAAAACACTTGTCTCTTAAGGTAACACAATGAATACATTTATCTAGTGAGACTTTTAAATCATTGTAGAGCCTCACGTGCATTAAGGACCAAAATCTGAATACTCTTCTCCATAGGACTGAGATTAAGACTAATATGGAGAAATCTAGCCTAAATCCATAGTAAAAAGCTCTAGCAAGGAATCTCCAAAGGTTATGAAGTGGAATAGTGTGAGCAACATATAAAAGCTTCTCTCTGTAAAACAGAGTCAGGTCCACTTATATTACAGGTAATCTTAGTCAATAAACAAAGAATGTAAATGTAAATGTACTAGATTGTTTCTATTTGATGACATAAAATAGGGTATAAAAATGAGGAGTAGAAGACCACTGACATGAAGTGGAATTTTTGGAAAAAATGTCAATATAACATAATACTTCAAGAAATAAAATATAAACATGCATGTATTGCTATATGTGTGTACATACACATTTACTCATTAATATAATTCTACTAATATATTCAGTATGCAAAACAGAAAAGGGATTAAAATAACAATAAGTACCACAATGAATACAGCAAGTAAATATTACAGCCACTATTCTAATATTTAATTAGGGTAATACATGAACACAGTAAATCAAAATTCTGAATCATATTTCAAGACGCTACTGCAGGTCATTGTGACTTTGGGGAAGATCTGGAAGCCACACAGCTCCAGATCTGGTGACTGAAGAGGATGAGGACACAGTATCGTGGTTTCTTTGAGCTGCGTTTCTGTTGGATGGTGCTGGGCAGCAGTGTTCACTGGTTTTCTTATCACACCTGGAAAAGACACTCAAGAAAAACAACTTTCAGAAGGGCTGCAGAAATGGCAAGAACAATGGGATGTGTGTAGGGGGTGGGTGGAGGGTATTGGCAATGTGTATTTTATTATAATGCATTTTTAAAAATAAATTTTAAATTTCACTGTATCTTTTTATAACCCCATGTGTATTGGTATAATGTTTTAATTTATTTTCTGTTGCTATAACAAAATTCTGGAGTCTGGGTAACTTATAAAGAAAGTTCACAAATCAGGCAGCTGCATCAGGTGAGGGTCTTCTGCTGCACCATGCTGCGGACCATGTATGAGAGTCGTGAGTTATCAGGCATGTGAGAGGGAGTGTGTGCGATGCAGACCTAAGGGAGACCCTTGGTGTACCCCAGAAGCCACTGGCCACATTAGTGAGGAAGCAAGCTTTCCTGAACGCCTACCAGCAAAGAAAGCAAAATGCCATAGCCACACAGAAGACTTAAAACGCAGAGACAAAACACAGTGGGTTTACTACAAAAAGGTAATAATTTCACTAACAGCATAGGTTTCATGATCAGTAATATAATCCAGATTAATCTGGAGTATTATAGTCCAAGGCCTGATAAAAGAGCACATTGTTCTAAATTTACATACCACATGAGAGTAAAAACATTCGCAAAAACCAATGTCAAAAAAGGTGAGAGAATATTTTACCAATATGTATGCATTAACATGGTTCCCACAGGTACAATTTAGAAAAGAGGGAAAAGAATTCAGAGACACATAATAATAGTATTTATTATTATTAACTAATTTGCATTGAATAAAGATCAATGGCCGTGAAGAAAGGGATAACTGAAATTAAAGATTTTTAAGTTCCTCAAATTAAGATACAGAAGATTTATATTAATTAATTGTGATATGACATTTTTATTTGACTCTTATGTAAGCACATGTGCATGTGGGAGCATTTTTAAATTATTAAACTATGTGATATCAGTTTATAATTTTCTGAGAAATAGGTTAGAGAATCCAACAAGTATATCAAAATTCAAAAGTGAAAAGTTTAAAAAAAGACATAAAAAGCCCAGAGGTAGCCAAGTATTAAATGACGAACTAATTCTTGAGTTGAACATTCTCTTTTTAGGGGAAGGGTAAAGTATGTTAGCTACATTAAATCAATTTTCTGAATTCATCAAACTTTGGAAATGATTAAAGATCCTCCTGGTATCTTTGTCTTTGAATTTTCTGATGTTGTCTTGGTGGGGATTAGACCCACGGGCTTGCAGATGTTAGGTTAGTGTTCTACCACTCAGTTACACCCTTGAGCCCAGTCTTCGAAAATTTCACTCTAGTTAAAACTTTTGTTTTAGCTTAGTAATCATGCATGCACAAAATTATCGCTCCAAGTTCGCTGATGGCAACCTGTCTCTTTTTGTCTCCTTTGAGCATTTATTGCATATTAGGCATTTTCTCAGACTGCCTTTTCCATAAAGTCTTAGGTTAAACATTCACTTATTTCTCAGTATTATTCAGCTCTAAATCTTTATTTCTTTATCTTCTGGCACTACAGATTGAACCCAGGGCACTGTACATGCTAATCTTTGCTCTACCATTGAGTTACACCCTGATCCTTACTTCAATTCTGATTTTTAAACTGTATTTTCTTTTTCTTCCTTTTTTCTCCCCCTTTGGGATCCATTCCTCCATTTTGAGAGACAGGTGTTTTGATATTGCTTAACTTCAGTCTGTGTTAGCACAAGGTCAAATAAAACACACAAGATGACATTGAAAACCTTGAATCCATAGTAACACCTATCGGGAATCCATCACCTAAAGCCTAAAAGAGTGACAAAGTTTATTGTCACTCTTTCTGAAACTCCAGCTTTATTTATTTTGTAAGCAGTCTAAAGAAAATCATGCAGTTAATGGGCAATTCAGTGAAGAATTACTTTTCAATTATGTAGGAAACAATTTGTTAGTGTCAAAATATGGAAATAGAGTAAGCACAGACTATTCTAAACCATCATTTTTTAAAATTAGATGACAAGAGGAATTATTGTGGTTGCTGGTTTAAAATGTTTCACTTACCATATGCCCAGTGGAATTGAAGCAGTATCAGCAGCCAGCAGACCCTCCTTCTTGTCACACAATGTAGTCAAGAGAAATATGGTGTACAAGGCTCTATAATCATTATGCTAATAGGACCCCTGCATAAATCTGTTGCTTAATCTTCACTTTGAAGGGTAGATCTTCACAATTCCATCCATTTTTATATGTACAGAAATTAGGGATCCAAAGCAACTGACTTTCAACAATGTTGGAAAACTCAAGTGTCAAATCTCAGAAAAGCTTTACCTGTCTGATGGTGCAAATCATGATAATAAATCAAGCTGGGAGTCTAGCTTCAGTGAAACTGCAATTTAACCAAGGAGATGACAAGCAATCAGCATTGCCTAGCAGGACTATTAGAAACAAATTCAAGAAATATTTTTAAAATATTTAATTAAAGCCTGAATCATTGCAAAGAAGATGTGAATGCGGTGGATTCATTTTTTATTGCCGATACATTGAACAACACATTTAGAGGCTTAAAACAATACAAGTTGATCATTGCCATTTGAACATAGTTTCTAGGGTTCTTTCTGATCTTTAAGCATAAACTCATACAACAACCGGGACAGGATGCCAAAGTCTGCAACCTACTTGGCACCACTGTGTCAGACCCCTGTCTTCTTCACCATGTTGTTTTCCTGCCCTCAGTTTAACACAAATTAAGTACAATTAAGGACTTTGGTGATTAGCTAAGGTTCATCCAAATAATACAGGATTATTTCAGGTCCATAACTTTAATACATTGCAAAATCCTTCAGCCATGTGCTGTACCATATTCCCTGGATTTATGGATTAGGACATGGGCATCACGGAGAAGAAAGGTAAGAAGGGAAGACAGTACCATTATTTTCCATGAGAATTTTAAGCCACATGCAATCAAGGGACAGAAAAATAACTTTTCTGAAGGGATTGAGCGCTGCAAGATTGAGGCTGGCCAAATGTAACTTCGAATGACCTCCAGATGACTACCATTTTTGAATCCAGGCAGTGGGATGATCTCAAGGGGTTTCCTTTAGTTGAAGAACTATTTCATAAAATGAAAATACCTTGAAATTCATCTGGGTTAACAACTTTGTTTCATGAAAAAGAAAATGATTTAACAGAAGAATAATGAATTGCCCAAGTGTATGACACCAATTTTAAGATAATTAGACAACACAGAGATAGAAAGTTAGAAACAGAATAGAGACAGAGAGATAGAGATAGAATTGGAGATAAACAGAAACAGACAGAAAAGAGAGAGAGAGAAGTGGAAACAGATAGAAGCAGATAGGTATAGTTATGACATGGATAAGACCTTGAGTGACCTCCAGCTGAGCTTTGTCCCTGTTCATGGATACACCCACCGGCACCAGTGACCAGTTTCATGGAAGATAAGCTTCCATGCAGTGGGGAGGGGTATTGGTAGAGATTCTTGGCTTCTATTGTTATTACTACATGCTTGCAATATGTAACAATTACATCCCACAGCTCTAGCATCACCGCCTCAGCTCCACCTCAGACCACCTGGCTTGAGCTGCACCTAAGGTGCACATAACCTAGATCCTTCATGTTCTCAGTAGGGTCCAACTCCTGTGAGAATCAAATGCCCCCTGAGGTTACAGGATGTGGAGTTCTGGTGGTGACGCCAGAGGCAGGTAACTGCTGGGAACACAATAGACTTCAACTGCTCACCCACCTCTCACTTTCCACTGCATGGCCCAGCTCCTAGCAGGCCGTACTCTGATGCTGCTCTGCAGTCTGGAGTCGGAGACCCTTGCTCGATGAATGGAAGAACCTACACCTACACATTTCTCCCACAGTAAAGAAACCTGCGTCATCTCAGATTCTTACTGCTGAGTGTCTTGATCTGGCTTCCCCTGGCTGTCGCAAGCAGCCAGCTCTGCAGTGTGGCACAGTGGAAACTTTTACTTGGTTGCTGCACAGTCATTTTGATGTTTGCTTTTAAGAATCCCTTTTAAAAAGTCTGCAATAGATTGACATATGACTTCCCAGTACATAGAAAGGTCTGTCTGTGTCTGTCATCTGTTTCCTATACAGAAATACAAATACAACTTCTACAAACAAGATAATCTTTCTTTCTTTAATGAGATCACTGGCCCATCAGGTTAAAAGATGTTTATTTTGAAATTTGGTCTGAAATTTCACATTCCACTATTTGGCTTATAATTCTACTTTCGTTATGCAACTAGAAATTTGTATTCTACCTGAATATGGTTTTCCAAAATTATTCATAAAGTCCCCTTCTGTGCCTCCTTCTACTGATAATGATAAATATGAGAGAGTTACAAAACACAAACTAGGGACGAGGATTTAATTCTCATTTGGTGATTTACCAGATCAGTGAATTTGGTTAGGTTGTTTAATATTACTGAGCCTCAATTTCCTCATCTGTGAAATGAGAATAAGTCACTCATCCCAGCTGCAGCACTGTGTAAATTAAGTAAAATCAAGTCTGCGGAAGCACTGGGCACGTATCACTTGTTCATCCTTTGGGGTCTCTCTCCAATATTTCCATTTTCATTCTGGTTTTTTTGTTTGTTTGTTTGTTTGTTTGCTGGGAAACTATGGCAAACCTAAAAAGACAAACTCTACTTATACAGACTGTGTTCATAATAACAGTTCATTAATGAAGCTTTGAAACCAGTGTGTTAAAAAAAAAACTAAAAAAGAAAACCAGTGTATAAAGAAAATATTAGGGTGAATTTCACAACCTTGCCATTCCCTGTGTTGTCTCTGTAATTAGATGTGTTCTCAGAATGCAGCTATACATTTTGGAAATGACTTGTGCGTGTCAGCTAATCTTGTTTTAATTAGAGCAAATAAGAAAGATGTGGGGGAAGTTTCAGATTTTAATGCTGAATTCCTTTCAAGTGTAAAATGATTTTAAAAATTACTTTTTTACGTGAGAAAGAAGACAAGTATAATGAATCATCCACCGCAGGAGAGGAGAGGCGTTTCTGGAAGCAGGAGGAAAAAAAAAATATTTTAAAACTGTAAATAATTTCCCTTTGAGAACATGTATTAAGCCAAATTCCAAACTTCAAAGCTGGAAGCACAAATAATGATCATTTTGCTAATGACTGAGCTGCTTGTGGTTGCGGTGTGCTCCACCTGGTAAACCTGGACTTGGGGCCAGAAAGTTCTCTCCATCTGTGCAAACAACGTGCAGAGAGGGGTCCGGGCCCCTGAGGACTTTCTTATTCTTCTTACAGCTTTTACATTTAAAAACTTGTCATTGCAAATCATGTTTTTTTTGAGATGCAAATCTTTTTCACAAGACCCTCTTTCTCTAGGACCACCAGCCAGGTCTTTGCAGTGCAGACATTCAGGAAGCTAGAGACCTATCTCCAAACCTGAGATAGGATAGGACCCACAGTAGGGAGGTTGCTCCAAATAATAAGCTACTTCTGGTCAGGAAAATAAAAGTTACTGCTTCTTCCAGAATGATCATTAGCCAACTCAGATGGCCCATGAATGAGTCTGTGACTCTGGTTCTTAAAGATCTCAGCCCCTGCTTCAGCAGAAATGAGCTCTGGCTGACCCGAATCTCACTTCGAGCCAAGTGAGACGACCCCCTTCACTATCTTTGGAACCCGGGACAAAGTCTTCCTTATATGTTTATCTTGCCAAGTGATTTTTGTTTGTTTGTTTGAAAATATCTATACTTGGTAATTTGCTTAGGGGTCATGTAGCATATCTCGTCCTGGAAACTTAGTGATAATTATATGCAATGCACTCACATTCTATGTAGGAACCCACCTTAGAAACCAATCACCAGGATCCCAAATGATTATAATTGTGTGATTCAGTATCATTCTTTGATTTATCCTTAACCATCTCTGAGACCTTTATATTCTATAATGAGGAGAAGTGTGTTTTTACTTCCAAAATGCCATCTTGGAAAGAAAACATAATTAAACATAATGCATATAAAATGATAATTAAACATAATGCACATAAAATGAACCTTAAGGATTTGTTGTGGATAACAGCACAAGTGCCTGGACCTGCCTTTTAACTGCTCTGCTGTTCCTGCCAAGTCAGATTTCCTGGAAGTACCCAGCTTTGTACCTTGTTACAAACTATCCCTACCAGAGGAGAACCTTTGTCCTGGGTCAGGAAACTTCACAAGGAACTACCCTGTCTTAGTTACTTTTTACTCGTTGCTGAGATAAAATACCTGACCCCCAAAATTAGGGAAGTAAAGGTTTATTTCTCACAGTTTCTCGGGAGTTTCAGTACATAAATAGTTGGCTGCAAGGCAGCGTGGCATGGTGGGGCTGCCGTTCATGGCCGCTGCAAGCAGCAAGGTGCACTGGTGAAAGAGGAGGTGGAAGCACCGAAGAGCAAGAGGAAGACCCGCCTTCTCTTACACTGTATCTCAGCTCTACCCCTGGGCACGTGCAGCGCTCCCATTGCCAATCCTGGAGCTAGACAACAAACCAAACACAAGCGAGCACCAGACTTAGCCCCATCAAAAGTATATGAGGACTTAGGGGGACATAGCATACCCAATACGTACCCTGAAGTATACTTTTTAATCAGATTTCTAGGATGCATTTATTTACCAACATCTACATCAGCCCTCAGTGCGAGGCCAGGGCAGGGAGCAGCACCTCTGCGTCTCCTCCCTGGCAGAGTGGCGGGACGTCAGCCCTCTCCTGGAGCTCGCACTCTCTCTGTGAGGGCCATCCCTCCTGAGATGATATGTGAACAGTGTCAGCTCCCTTTGCTGGGAGACTCATTTCTGGCTCACTGTAGACTTGACAAACAACCCACTTCCTTGCACAGAGTCCTTGCAACTCTTTCTGGGCAGCAACATGAAGTGTCCCTTTATGGGCCACAGAGCACATCCAGTCAAGCTGAGCCCCTGAGAGCTTTACCCCAAGTCCATGGTGTGTCTGCAGTTCCACCCTAACTGCAAAGCCAGCCAGCAAGGCAGATGCTGTCTCCTCCATTTATATACAAGGAAATGCAGAGCCAGGGAGGTGTAAAACATTTATCATTACACAGGACTGAGAAATTAATAAGCCATCTTAGAAATATTATGACTGTGATTCTAATGCAGTTTCCTCCCACTGGGTTTCTTCCCTTCCTAACAGTGGAGTTCAGGTTATCCAGAGAACATAGGTGTGGACATGAAGGGTCAAACAAGTCTCAGTCACTTTCTGCATGGCTGCAACACAGAGCCACCCACGAAAGGAAGGAGGAGAGCTCTACTTTGGCTTATGCTTCAGAAGTTTCAGTGAGGGCTGAACAGGTTCCAAGGCAGTAAATTGTATGGCAGAGGGCACAGAGGAGAGGAGTTGCCCATGCCATGGTGACCAGATGCAGAGAGAAAAGGGAGGAGCCAGAGAGAGAGATGAGCCCTTTTCAGTTATGCTCCAGGGATCCCCCCTCCCAGGCCCCCTTCCTAACCGCAGTCATCTGTGTGAGCCCATGATTTAGTCAGCTTCCACGAGCCAAGGAAGCACTTGAGGCTTTTCCATCTAAACCGGAACAGCGAGCTCACCCAAATCTTACAGCTATGAGGGGCAATGCTTCTACACAACCTCAGAACTGGCCAGGCATGGAGGCACACACACCTCCATGTGTTACTACTTGGAAGCCTTGGGTGGGAGGATTGCCTGAGTCCAAAGAGCTCTGGCCCAGGTGGGGCCACAGAGAGTCAGTCTCAAGCAATGGACCACAAAACTGAAAATGATCCACACAACTAAAAACCCATTTTCTGATTACAGGCATTCACCTCATAGTAAAGGGATTGAAATGTATGAAAACTATATTTTTCTAACCAAGGTGGGATTAGGGCATATGGCAGGGAATTATTTCTTCTACAAAATTAATTGCTAATGAAAAGTGACCTAATATTAACTCTCAGAGGTCCTATTAGCACAGGTTCTGGAAGTTTCTCAGATACACATTTTATTCAGTATAAATAGTTTAAAGATTTTAGGGAATTTGTTTCCATAGTCGTGGAATTCGACAAGTCCAAAATCTGCAGACCAGGTCAAGCAGGCTAGAGACCCATGGCGGGTTAATGTTACAAGTTGAAATTCCAAGAACTTGGTTGGAACAATTCTTGATTCTTCAGGGAAATTCATTTAGTTTTCAGTCTAAAAATCTCAGTTAGCTGAGTTCAGTGGTGTCTTCCTTGATCTGAACACTAAGGAGGTTGAGGTAGGAGGATCTCAATTTCTAGACCAGCCAAAGTTTGTCTCAAAAAACCAAAAAACTTTTTACTGATTGGATAAGGTTCACTCACATTATGAAGGGTAATCTGTTTTTAATCAAAGCCTACTCATTTAAACTTTATCTGTGTCTAAACATAACATTGCAAAATATCTACAATACTGTTGAGCTAACTATGACGGGAGTGTGATGCACAAAAGTACCTAATGCAGGCGTGAAACACGAGACACTCATTGCTCTGATGCTAAATATTTAAAGATTAAAAGAAAGCAATCCAGGTGTGCTGCCTCAAGCCTGCAATTCCAGCACTCAGGGAGGTTTAGGCAAAAGGATCATAAATTTGAACCCAACCTGGCCACCTTAGCAATTTAGCAAGACTGTGTTTAAAAATAAAAAATACCAAGAAGGGTGGAGATGTGTCCCAGTGTGAAGGCCCTTTGATCATTTCCCCAGTACAAAAGGAAAGAAGGGAAGGAGGAAAGCAGGAAGGCAGGGAAGAAGAGAAGGAAGAGAGGAAGAAAAAGAAGTAAGGAAGACACAAGATTACGTGATATATCACAGAAGCAAACAACCAACTAGTTTCAAGGCCATGAGTCACTTGGGTTCTCAGTGATGTTTCCAAGGAAGAGGTGGAAAAGAAATTTCTGGGTTATTGCTCCCTGAATGAACATGAAATCCTGCCTAGCAGAGAGGGAGTTGGGTTAGGAATTGAAAGAAAGGTGTGTATTTTCCAAACAGACAAACCAAGAGGACTTTCTCATCAGAGGAGCATTTGTGAGAAACAGAGAGTTAGCAGAACATCTTATATTGACAAGGGTAAGTGTAGGTTTATGTGCAGAAACCATGAAATAAATGGAGTAGGAGTTGAAGACCAAAGACAGGTAGGAGGCAACATGTGGAGACTTTTGTGAGCAGTGTGTGTCTTATAACCCTTGCCAGAAATAGAAGAACGTGATGATGGTCTACTGATGGTGAAATATTAGATTTCCCAGGATGGGAAAACTTGTGGCATGATAAAAAATTTGTATATTTGGAGCCACTGGAATCCGAAGAGCAGAAGGAGATTATCACAAATCCAGCACAACCTTCTTGGGTCACTGTCTACAGTTGTTGGCCACAAAGCTGTGTTCTGATATTAATGATCCCAATGCCAGGCTCCCTGTAGAAACTTCTTTCCTTCCAAGCCAGCGGTATACAGGCTGCTGCTTTCACCTTGCCAGCTGTCTGCTTTGCCAGGAGTTCTAATGGACTGGACTCAAGCATCACAGTCACTTTCTCATTGCTGGAAAAGATACCTGACACCCAAAAACTTTATTATTAATTTTTTTCCCACAATTTAAACCTTAGAGAACTTTAGTTTGGCTCATAGTTTTCGGAGGATTTGGTTTGTAGTTGTCTCCTCCAAGGCAGGAAGAGCATGGTAGATGGGAATGGCAGAGGAGAGTTGCTCGGGTCATGTTGACAAGGAAGCAGAGAGAAAAGGGAGGAAATGGGGAGGGAGATAAACACTTCCGGGTCACAAACTCAGTGACCCATGTCTTCCCAACAGACTCCACCACCTAATAACACATTCAACTATAAATTCATCAGTGGACTAATCCATCGATGATGTAGTGTCCCCATGATCCAATCACCTTTCAAAAGTCCTGCCTCTGAGTGCATGAGAGTTTGGGGGAAGATCCTAGATCTACACCATAACATCAAGTGACCAAAGCTAACAGTGTTGAGGGATTTAAATGAGCATGTTGGCTGGTGGGTCAGATGAGATAGTGCTTTCTCAGTGTGGTATGATTCCTTCCACTGGGGAAAATCATTTAGGAACCATACTGGACTTCACGGGTTTAGAAAATATCATGTCTCTACATTCCAGAACCTTGAGTAAGTTGACTTATGTCTCTGGGTTTTTAGTTTCCAGGCTGTACAGAAGTCTCTTCCTGGTAAGTAATGATGGGAAATTGAAAAGAATTTACGAGAGTACTTAGCACTGCAATTGT
Organism: Dasyprocta punctata; assembly: GCA_004363535.1. NCBI lineage: Eukaryota > Metazoa > Chordata > Mammalia > Rodentia > Dasyproctidae > Dasyprocta > Dasyprocta punctata. The sequence continues at coordinate 43,174 of RJWM01009453.1, read as the reverse complement.
TGGATTATATTCATCTTAAACCATCATCCTGTTTGGTCTGATCTTCAACATCCTATCAACATATCTGGAGATCAACATATCTGGAGAATGCTTACATTTAAAAAAAACTGTTACATTAAAAGATACATTGTTTTTAATCCCCCTTCAGAATCCTCCCCGACATTGAACATACATCTTTGTCTTTGTCACTTTATGAAGCATTTCTGCAAGTTCTCTTTCACAGGCGTGATCAAAAGTAACAGTGAGTGTTGCTGCCAAGTGCCATCCAATGGACAGGCAGGCCCAAAAAATATCACAGGGTGTGCTCATCCACCTTTGTCACCGGATCTAGCACCATGCAATAACTCCTGGCTGCTCGTCAAGTTCAAAATACCTCGAATCATGATTAGGACATTGAAGCAACCACAATAGCACAAGTAAAATCCTTAGGAAAGAGGACTCCAGAGCTGCTGCAGAAAGTGGCAGGGTAATGGGAAGTGTGGTCAAAATGAGAGGGAGGAGTTTAAAGGGAATTCATGGAAATAGGTCTTTAACTGTAATTAATTTTTAGAATTTAAAGGTTTACCCTATTTTTCAGTTACACCTTGTATGAACATCCTCTCTCTCTTCTAAAACAAAATGTTTGCCCCATCATTATGGAGCTTTTTGATACTGAATCCACCCTGACAGAATCAACGTTTCTGCTCAGATAGCTTGGATCTGGACCCAGTGGGTTAAACTCAAAGGGAAGTGTGCTCCTCCAAGAAGAATTTCATGTTACCAGTTGTATCGGGTAATACGCTATGTACCCCCAAGTCCTCATGTACTTTTGATGGGGCTGAGTCTGATGCTTGTGATCAGTTTGTTCTCTAGCGCCAGGATTAATGACGTGACTGCTACACCCGCCCAGGGGTGGAGCTGACATACAGTGTAAGGGAAGGCGGGTCTTCCTCTTGTTCGCTTCTGCTCCGCCTCTCTCTCTCTCTCTCTCTCTCTCTCTTTCTCTCTCTCGCCAGTGCGGCTTGCGCCTTGCAGCTTGCAGCCGCCATGAACAGCAGGCCCGCCATGCCACGCTATCTTGGAGCCAACTAATGGACTGAAACTCCCAAAAAACTGTAAGAATAAACCTTTCCTTCCCTAACTTTGGGTGTCAGATATTTTGTCTCGGCAACGAGTGAAAAGTAACCAAGACACCAGTTCTCCCGGTTTCCAAAAACTACTTCCTCCCAACCTCAGAGTTATTATCCCTGGACCACTGTGGACAGTGAACTTCAGAACTACACATTTGGTTTTACTTCCCTACAAATTTCTGAAGATTAGGACATGCCATATCCAGTTAGTATCTGTAGCAGAATAAATGAAAGACAGGAATGAGTGAGCAAAGTCAAATATCAGAAGGGAGAGAGAGGAGAGAAACAGGATGGGAAAGGAATTAAAATATATTAGCTGCATGGACCAATTCCACACATGGAATGCAAGCATTATGCACTGTAAACATGTATGAATAAAAAAAATCAAATATCAAGTATCACATGCAAGAAGTGGTATGTGTTGTGAAATTAAGCCATATTTTATGACTTAACTGTGCTGTCTTTGTGCAAATATTTTTGGTGAATTTGGGCCTGCCACACTTCTTGGTTAAAAGAAAAAAAAAAGGATTAAAATATCTGGTATACTCTATGCTGTTGCTCCAGGTTCTGAATGTTTCTTTGAAACAGTCCAATGGTGAAAAAAGTAAATAACTTGGTAAGAAAAATGCTTTGCATTTTAACAGAGTGGGAAGGTAATGGCAAATCTGTTGAAATTCAGGTGCTGTCTGGGTCGCAGTCAGGTGCCCCTGTGCCTCTCGCTGGGTCTGTTTCACAGAGCGGCTCTCTCTTCAAAGTCACCAGCCTGCTGTTCCTGTCCTTTGTGTCCCCTGGAGAATCGGGGCACCCATCCCCTCATTCATCCATTCTCACAGGGAGGCAGCAATCTGACTGTTCCCCTTAACTCTCCTCCTACTCTGAGTGCTTTACAGTCTTTGAGGTCAACAAAGCACTTTACATTCTCACAGGAAAACAGCTATTACATTGCAGCACGCTATTTTCTTTCAAAGTCAAAGAAAACTTTGATTTAAAAAAATCCTTTTATACTGGGGCCCACACTCATAGACTCTATGTAAATGCTTGCCTTGTGTATTTTGTATCAGTCATTACTAGCAACATGTTTGCAATAATTCTTCATAACAATATCACTTTATATCTCCACCAACCAAAAATGATTAATTTGGTCTGCAGGAACCATTCATGTCTTAAGTGTTCCCAGGATAATTGATTTCTATGTAGGCATCGGTGCATTCAACTGTGGTCATAGTGTCATACTTTTGCATACTCTCTTTTATAAATTGCAAAAAGATTTTATTTTTATCATAGTTTTTCCCCCAAATCTTTTATTTTTCAACCAATTACATTAGCATAGTTCCTTAAGTGTTTTTTCTTTTGTGATTTGTTGCAAAAAGCAGAATCTTTGAAATGACACAGATGTGAATTAAAATGCATATTCTGACACCAGCAGGTTGGTTTCCTTGAACATATTACTAGCAGTACTAAGCAATGGTTTTCTTAGTGAGAAAATGGGTAAAACAGTTCATGAACCTGGGGTCGTCTATGAAAACTAACTGTGTGAACATATGTGACTGTCTAGCATGTTTCCTAACACACACTGTATATTTGAGGTATGTATTATTTTCTATACTACATTTAGAAAGTAGAGATCATTTTTTGTTGGTGTTATTTTATAAATAATGCCATAAATGAATGTTTATACTCTCATTTTCTTAGAAAATTGTGCACTGCTTTTCTTAATTTCATGCATTTCAAGAGAAACTGATACATGTATTTGGGGCATGAGCTGCCTTAAGAATTCTTCTACACTTTATGATAGTGGTCCTAAACCACAGTCATTTTTATCCACCAGAGGATGTGATATGGTGCCTCTAAGAAATTTTATTGATGCAATTAGAGGGCAGGGAGAATCCAATGTCTTAAAGCAGTGGTGGCAAACCTATCACTGTAGACAGCTAAGTTAGTTATAAATGTTGCGGGCAGGTGGACAGGACTCGCCCTCAGTGCAGAAGACAACTGTAGCCAGAGGCATATTCCCTGAATACCAGGCTTTAAGCAAAAGTGGATCGATTACACCCACACACTTCCCCTATGGATGAACAGCAATGACTGATATTCGACATAGGCATCAATCACCTTGGGTGGGGGACCAACACCTCCCTAGCGCATTCCTTCCCAGAAAATTCTTATCCATCCTGTGTAGGCTTGCTATGTAACTTGCTTCCCCATTTGATCCCCATTTAATCATTTTTACCCAAATGACTAAATTTATTGTAATCTCATTGGTCAACCGTAGTTTTGTTACACCTCAGACCCACCTCGTGCTTTCCTATTGGATCAGTATTACCTGAGCAACTATACGTGCAATCTTATTAGCTGACTATAGTTTTGTCCCACCTTGAGCCTGCCTCACCTTGTGACTGTTCTCAATAAAACAGAAGCGGGTCAACTGGCCACTCACTTCCCAGGTGCCCCTCTGTCCCTCTCAGACAGAAGCTGTCTTCCTCTCAATAAATTCTTCCTGCTCTTAATCTCTATTGTTGAAAGGTTTCTGCCCTAGTATAAATTACTGAACATTATGGCGGTGGTCTAACGTGGCGGAAAGCCAAAGCAAAAACGGCACTTACCCTGATGACCACTTCTTCCTCCTTCCTCTTCGGCCCTGATTACAACTTCCTCCTTCCTTTCCCTCATGCAAAGAGAATTCCTATGAATTCCCTATGCATCATCAATGCTCACCCCAAACTCCACCTCTGGCCAGAGGTAATAAAACCTCCCACTACATTTGTCCCTGGTCAGAGGAGAAAGCCCAACTCCACGAGGTATGCTCCTCTCCAGGTCCTCAATAAAGGCACTCTTTTTCTTCCTTTTTGCTACTCTATTGCACCAGAAAACCCTAACATTGTTCCTAGAATTCATTCTTTGATTTTAGAGAACATGAACTTGGCATTTTGGGCATCCAGCAGGTTGGGAGTTGTATTTCCTTATATTTGGAGGTTGTTGTATAATCCCTATACCATCCGTCATATATCACTACAGCATGCGTGCCACACTGGGCCATGTGTTCTCACCGAAAGCTCTGAAAGGTTTGCCATCACTGATCTAGGGGGAGTGTTACAGGCAGCTGAGTTAGTTAGAAATATAATAGGCAGTCAGACAGGGCTAGGCCCTTGAGGGAGCCAACACAGAGGACCAGATGTCTTGTGACCTTGGAGGAGACAGACGCCTCCTGCTGTGGGCCAGATCTCAAGACAAAAGGCAAACTGAATGCAACCACATCCCGAGTATTTATATTCTATATACTTATGGATCACCTTGAGGAAGCCAAGAGTCACCATCCCAGCCCCCTACAGGAAGAGTCACTCTTCTTTAAGCCTGCCGCTTGCTATGTGGCTCACTTCCCGATTTGTCCCTGATTTAATCAATTTTACCTGAGTAGTTAATCTTATTGGTTGAACACAGTTCTGTTGCAATTTATGCCCATCTTGCAAGTTCCCATTTTTCCCCCCACCTTAGACCTGCCTCACCTCATGGTTTTGATCTATAAAATCCCTAGAAAAGATAGGGTCCTTGGCAACCCACTCGGGACCCCTTCTGCCTCTCCCAGACAGAAGTGTTGTTTCTCTCAATAAATGTATTGTGCTCTGAACCTTCGTTGTTCCTAAAATTCATTCTTCAATTTTAGAGAACACAAACTTGTACCAGACATCTAGTACTTTGAGAGTTTCCTTCCCCCATATCAGTAGTGACACTGGAGGATAGACTTTGTGCACAGCACTATGCACTCACTTGTGATAGAGAATGACTTGGCTTAAAACACCAGTAGTGCTGAGGTAAGAAACTTTGTCCTGAATCAGACACAACCCTTAGCATATCACATAGTCATGAAATATTTACTGATATGGGGACAAGGTCCATATGTAAAGAAAAGATAAACCAAAGGCCTCGTTGCACTTTATTAAAAATTTGTAGACAACTTTGATCTCTGTAGCTGACTGGAAAGGCAAAGGCAGTTAGACTCCAGGAATTAGGAACAAAAAGGTGAAGAAACCAGATTCAGGAAGGTCCCAGGCAGTGCATTTAACATGAGAACCACAAACTTTCCCTTTGGTTAATCTCCAAACCTAAATTAAAAGAGACCCCTGCCCTTAATCTCACCCTTTGCCAAAGAACAGGGAAAGGTCACATGGCCTGAAGAAATAAATCCAAGGTCAAAGTGAAAGACAAACCAGGGAATCAATTGGCATATGGGAGCCTACATGGAAGGAAACGTCCTAAGAGCTGGTGGCCAGGTCACTTGAGCTATTCACTTTAGCATTCTCTCTACTTATTTTAAGTAGTTTCCTGTCATCTTTCTTTCCCTCCTTTCCCATCTTCAATTAAATCATCTTCTTTTACTTTAAATGCAGCCTCTTTAATTCTTTACTGATTCCAAATTTGGGAATGCAAGACCTGCTTTTTCCAACAAAGCAGCTGTTTGCACTCCATGCCTAGAAGTGGGAAGATCACTCTTGTCCTCTGAAAATAAAGCGCAGGGTGTATAAATCTGCAGTGTCTAAGTATACTGCTCATTTTCATATTAAAGGAACGAGCAAGTGTCTTAGTAACTTTACTCATTGCTGAGAGAAAATGACCAACATCCCAAGTTAAAGGAGGAAAGGTTTGTAGAGGTTTCAATCCATATCCAACAGGCTCCAAGGGAGTGTGGTGCAGGTATCACAGAGGAGAACCAGTTCATGAAGGGCAGAAGGCTGAAGGCACCAAGCTACAAGCAACATTAACAGCTTCTTTCTGCCCATTTTATGTTCTCTCCAAGTCACTCAGTTTAGGGCAGGCACCAAAGCAATCAGTGGACTGATTTGGTAATCATACATCCTTAATCCCAGAAGCACAAACTCTACATCCAGCCACCTCGAAAAAGCCCCACCTATGACGACGTAGTGGGGGACATCTAGACACAAGCCATAAAAGCAAGGGATGCTGAAAACTACTAGTATATCAAGATAATTTGTTCTAAACACAATTCTTTAAAAATAAAATAGTTTTTCTAAATAGTACTTTGTCTTCATGAAGGGACTTTTTAAAAAGATACAAGATAAATCAGCATCCACTTTTACCCACATTATCAAAAAGCCACAGAGCAGTTAGAATTCATGGAAGAGAATGAGCTCTGTTATGATGCTGCCCAGTACCTGTCAGATCAATGAGAGCTTAGATAGCCTGAACAAACAATGCTCCCAGATCAAAAGCCCACTAGAGACTGATGTACATTTTGGATTAAGTTAATTGTAGCCCGGGAGGAATGATGATACCTAATATTGTTCTGCAAAATCTAATTAAAGAAAGCCAGGTAAAATCCAGAACTTCTCAGCAGCTCTATTAGGTTTTACCAATTCACAAGCTTAACGTATGTTATGAAGTAGAATGTGTATATGAAAAGCTGCACTTTAGAAAGACGATCAAAGAATAAATTGAAGAAAGCATCAATCTTCGTGGGATCCTAAACTGACTCATTTTTTTTTCCTCAAAGAAACTATTAATTTCTCTCTTTTATTTTGTACAGGATATATTAAAGGTTACAAAAATGTTTTTATTATTGTCATTTCTTTAAAGGTTTAAACTTATATAATATGGTGCATAAAAGAAGAAAGATAAGGTAAATAATTTATTGCAGTTAAAGTTATAGCTATGTTTCTGTATATCACTAACAGATTGACAACACTGCATTGACATGTCTAATTCTTGACATATGTGATAAGGCATATATTTTTAGGAGTATCTTTTTAAAAACAAGACTTATATGGGTTTAGTGGATCAGAGATGATCATGGAAAGATAAGGGACTCCTGGACCACATCATATGAGCTTTCTAAATTAGTATGGTTGATGACTGTGTTCAACTTGAAGTCTCATGATGGCAAACCTTTCTGCACTGTGCAGAATCAGTAGAAAACTTGCTGGTAAACAATGTCAACAAATTAAGAAAAAAAAAGGAGCTATTGCTGAACTTCAGTGGAAATTTTGTTTTTAGTCAGATTTCCTCAAAATAGTCTGAGATATTTAGGCTCTTATAGAAAAATTTCATTTTCATATTTATGTCTTTTTTTCATCAAGTGTCTGTTCAAAGCAAAGAGATGGGAAATAGATAACAAGTTAAGTAGTATAACTTGCCATAGTGTCAAGTTAGAGAATAAGCTAAGTTATTGAAAGTCAGCATGAAGCTGGGTGCTCTGTATTTGGAAGGTGGTTGGACTGTGGGGCTGTGGATGACTTGTAGGAAGTAGGATCTATTAGGGAGAAAAAGGTCACAGGGACATTGCTCCCAACTGGCTCCCCACTTTGTTTCCTACTTTCTGGTGTCTTGAGGAAGCAGGTCTCCTCTGCTCTGCCTCTCTGCCATATTGCTTTTATCTAAGAGATGCCTGGCCATGGATTGTAACCTGATGCCAAGTTCAACCTCTTCTTCATGTTGTGGGTATAGAGTGTTTTATCTCTGGGAAGAAAAAGCAAGTAAGAAACTGGGTGTGGGAGTCCACACCTATAATGAGAGGTCCATGGGGCTCTGAGACCCTGGGGCTGGAAGATCCTGAGTTAGAAGTTAAGAATCCAGTCTGGACAACTTAGTTCTTAGCAGGAAAATAAAAAATTTTTTAAAAAGGCCAGTGATGTATCTTAATGAAAAAGCCCTGGGTGGGGAGGGGAAGAGAAAAAGAGAGAGTGAAATGGAATAGGTAGCTGTCACAAAAAAAGCTCTTTCAGTGAGGGCAAGGATTAAATTAAATTATGTATAAAAGTGGTTCCTGATTTACAGTGGATCTATTTGTAATTTTTTACTCTACTAACATGCAAAAGCATGCCCATACAACCAGTGTTTTTCACTTGCCATACAGTATTCAATAAGTTACATGAGAAACTCAATCCTTTATTATAAAACAGACATTGTGTTAGATGATTTTACTCAATTATAGGCCAAGTAAGTGCTCTGAACACATTTAAAGTAGTTAAGGTAGCTACAAACTTCAGCACATTATGTGTGTTAAACACATTCTTGACTTACAATCTTTTCAACTTGCAAAGGATTTATTGGGAGATAACCTAAATTATAACTGAGGAACAGCTGTCCTATTGTGATTCAAATGCTTTCCATTCCAAAATTCATGTAATTGTCACTGTGATGGAATTGGGAGGTGGAACATTCAAGAGATGTTTGGATCATGAGAACTCTCCCTGCATGAGCAGACTAATACTGTTATATCAGGAGTGGTTCTTTATTGTGGGAATTGGTTAATTCTCTCTTTTCTGCCTCCCTAGCTCTCCACACCCTTCCTCCATATGACACCTCCACCATCTTATCATACAACACAAAGACCTTTGCCAGATGACACCATTTTAATATTGCTCTTTTCTACCTCAGGACTAAGAGCCAATAACATTTTTCAGAATGTTATTCAATTTGCTATTCTATTACAGCAGCACAAAACAGACTAGAGCAAAGACCTCCTATGATACCTGGCAAACAAGAGGGCCTCGGTACGAAATAAATTCTTCACATTTGCTTTGACATCATAAGTTTTTAGGATGGGTAACTTCCACTTCGGAAAGTGAAACCACTTCTGTGAAATATTAAAAGTACAAAATTCAGAGTTAGATGTGACCTATACGATTGCCAAACTCTCTTCTGGATTGCAATAACCTGGAGAAGAATAGAGAAAAGGTTAAAATGAGGGAACTATTCGGAGTTTGCACATAGCAAATTATTTACTGGAGAAGGGGCCACAGGCAATTTGCACAGATTCTGAGTTTCTGCTTCCCACTCTGCTGATATAATTGGTAAGTGCTAAATAAATACGAGTTTCCTTTTCTTTCCAATGAAGGAACTGAGTATAGAAGAACGGAGAAAGGCTTATCTGAGCTGACCTAGTTAATGTTGTTAATCCCAAACAAATATTTCCCTCTTATTTTATATAGGCCTCTGATTTGTCTCTCCCTTGTTAATGATAAATTGAATTGGCAATGTGCAGAAAGACATCAGAGACAGATATTAGGTAATACAGGAGTGATCAGAAAAATCTTTGTGTGGCACAATAGATTTGAATCTTGATATACATTGAGTTATTTCAAAGTGTGGTCTTGCAAACAGAAGCATGATTGTGTCATGAGAACTTGTTGGAAATACAAACTCTTGGGTCTTATCTCAAACCTACTGTCTCATGAACACTGGGGAAGCCCTCAAAAACCTGTGTTTCAACAAACAGCATAGATGACTCTGATAGCACATTGAGAACCACTTTCAGACAATGGTGCAAAAGGAGAAGAACACCAATAAAAAAGGAAGCCAGCAATTGGTTTGCTAGGTAACACTGCAAGAATGAAATTTCCACACATAAATGATGGATAGGTGATAGATGAATATACACATAGACTTTGATTTTCTACATGCTACGCATTTCACAAATCATGCCTGCATTCTATATGGATCTGAACTCCGTTTCCTCCCTTGTGATTTCCTTTGTTTCCTATGAAACAATGTGAGAATATTCCATCTAGTAAAGAATAGGTAATAATATCATATTGTTTTTATTCACTTTCAATATACCTGACTGAAAGAAAGCAAAAAAGTACACAGTCTGTATCTGTAGCGTAAATTTATGAATGTGGATGGAATGCAGTCAGACTGCTAAAAGTTGTTAAGTGACAATGAACGGAGTTATCTGGAGTCTGAAGTCTCCCTTGTGCCCGTACCTTAACCTTGGCTCAGATTTCATCAATTGCCACTCTTCTACAATCTGTGCAAACTGTAAAATATTCTTCAGATAGTAATTATTGATCTGCCTACAAGGGAATCTTAGGTGTGCTCAGATAGAATCTTAGGTGTGCTGAGATAATTTCTGATAGATTCTTTGGTCAAATTTACATTGCATTTGTGTGCTGTGTTTGCCCATGAAGTACATAATATCTGGAGACAATCAGCAGAGTCAAAGGAGCTTCAGAATCAGAGGTCAATGACGAAAGAAATGAGGTCGCTCTGAAGTGGCCAATGTGTGCAATAAATCTCCATTTTCTGACTCCTGTGTGTAGATACTGTTGCTGTGACTTTACAGATGTTACATGGACTCCCAGAAATTTTACACTTGAACCAGTATCATTCATTGTAATGTTTTAGACTGAATAAATTGAGGCTTGAATTTAGATAACGTGGAGTTTCATAATGTTATGGAAAAACCAACATCAAACCAAATGGAATACTCTTTGCACGGAGGAATCTACAAGGCAACTTGTTTATTATGCTAGTGCGCTAGAGGAACAATTAACAGTGTCCAAATCAACAACAGTGACTGAGAGCGAAAGGGAAACTTATATACATTTTATAAACAGGAAGTACAAAAGCTGATAGCAGGTTATTACATGATTGATTACATACATTGTCAGTCAGGTCATTCTAAATAGAGTTACTTAAAAGGAATTGTTTATCATAATACAGGAAATTTCTCAGAAAGAGGGGAGGGAATTTCATGCAGGAAAAGCAGAGTTAAATGTGTCCTTGACTGGCCAGTCTGTTCTGGGCCTGAAGTCCTTGAAGTAAATAACACAGCCAAGTTGACTCATGTGCATTCTCGATGTAGACAAGGCTAACTGAATTGAGCAGGATAGCTACATGATAAGCAGCAGGAGCATGGTTGCAGGCCTCTAACTTAGCTCTAGTTTTTACTATGAAATACGTATAAGCTTGCTGTTCTATAAGTGTACCCTCATGCTGTCATTGTGCCCCAACCATAAAACTAACAGAATGGTGATTAGAAACTTAATTCTGGTTGACTAACACTCTCCTTGATGTTCTTCTCTCAGGAGTCACAACTTTAGTGCCACAAAAACAGATTCACGTCCTTTTTGTCAAATGTAACTGTACAAGTCCTACACTATCTTTAGTGGCAGAGACATGCCTACAGTCTCTCTATCCTAGTGGCACCAGCCCCAGTGTCACTTTAGAGAAGCTGGAGCCTGACTTCTCTAGTGTGTCACTTCTCTCATCCACAAAATAGAGTGAATAATGTTAGGCAGGTGGTTAGACTTTAGTGAGCCTGAGGAACTAGAATGGAGCCCCAAGTAGTAGTCTTTGAGAGTTATGGTTAAGTGAAAAAATCAAAGACTTCTAAATATAAAACATTTGTAAGCATTTATTAGGTCTCACACCCTGAGGTTCAGGCCCTCTGTTTTTAGAACAGGCTTCCTTGTTTGCCATACCTTACAACCCAATCATCAGCAAATAAAGCCGGTTTTATAGACCTCCCTGCCTTGGGCTGAGACCCAGTTTAAATTCAGAAATTATCTTACCTCTTGTAATCTTATTATAAGATTAAGGATCCTAAGGGAACTGACCATCTAAAAAGGACAGGAAAATGTGTTTTCAATTCAAAAGACACTTCCAAGTAAAATGTTGATATGTATCATAAGCATTATAATTTCTTGAACTCCAGGCATAATCCTTGTGTGTATGAAAAGATATCCAGGTTCAGGTGATGTCTTCACACTGTCTGCCTTCTTGCTTGAAGGCATGGCTCCCTCTATGTCCACTTTTATGATAAGTCCTACCTGTATTTCTGGACTGACACCTTTGCCACTTTACTTAATTCTTTCACCAAGGACACAAAAGAACTGAAACTGTTTGCAAGGATGAGCTCCTAATGTCGGGATCCCGCTTCCTGGAGACAGGAATTTTCTATAACACATAGAGTTAGGATATAGGTAAAAATATGTTAAAAGATGTAATTAGGAGAATAATAACTGATTTGGATAAGTTTTTTCAGTTTCCCAATTTTTTTTAATGAACATAAACACGGAGTGTTAAGTGAACTTATTTTCTGGAGGGAAATGTATATTCTACTAGTATTATGGAAAACGTATTCAGTATCAGTCTTCTAAAAAATACCTGCCTTGCTTCTCCTCACAAGTTGTATATTGTTGCTCTATATCAGATTAGACAGTGGGAAAAAAGAAACCATTTTTGGTGTTTTATAATAATTGAAGCATTAGACAGAAAAAATATGGGGCGGATCTCCCCTATCAAATTTGGAATCTAAGTCCTTTAACTTTTTTCCTTCATAGGTTTTCACAAGACACTGATTTAGGATTTCATACACAGCTGTAGGATCAATCTCTATAGAGATAGGTTCAAACCAGCAACCTCTATTCGTATGCAAATCCTACACTTCCTTTAGACTGCAGCATGAAAGTCGGTAAGCCTCCGCTGGTTTTTTCAAACTGGGGATTCTATGGAACTTCTCTGAACTCAGGGAGTTAGTGTGTCTCCTAGGAACACATTCCTAAAAAAATGTTGGCAAGAAAGCGATTATCGTTACACTGTTAAAAAGACACGTAGTGAAGGAAAAAACAAGTATCTATATCCTTGTACTAATAGGCATTAGTAGTTTGCTTTTGTTGCATTCACTATTTTTTCCCCAATATTTAGTTGATCTATATTTTTCTTGCAGAATTCAAACTAAATCAGTGTGGAAAAACAACCACTTTTTGCATATTAAACGTGACATGACAATATTACTTATTCACCAAGTCACTAAAAATAATTCATTAATTTTCTTCCATTTCTAACAGGAAGTCTAGTCTCTCCTTGATCATTACTCTGCAACTGGGTGAAGTCATAAATTCTATCTGAAATACGCATTTCATCCAGGGCCTCTCTAATAATAGATATTCAACAAGTATTTGTGTACTGAATAGCTTTCATTGTATTGAATTTTGGAGTGCATAAGATGCATTTCATCATTTAACGATGTCAATGCACTAGGAAAGAGGCAACCTTTTTTACTTATTTCATGGATAATTTAACTTTGAGGAGTACGAGGACACCAAATGTGACTGTTCTGAGCTTTTTGTCTCTGGGCTGTTATTCTCCCCCCATAGCTCCACACCTTAGACTGAACAAATGAATGGATTCCAAGGGGATCTTTGAACTTGGATTTCTATTCCTTGTAGGATGGCCAAGTGACCCTTCCCTGTAGCATTAAAATACGAATACCATGAGAGGTTTGAGGCATTGCTAATGAATTGGTCTTCCAATCTTTCAAGAACACACACACACACACAGTGCCAGAAGCATTATTTTGATGAATCATCCCTAAGCTTTTTAAAAGTGAGGCTGTAATGGCAAATATCAAATTCTTTAGACAAAATCAAACTCAGAAGTTCTATTTAAATCTTGGCAATGTTCCAGGCACATTAAAAGAAAATTAACTCAGTTTTAGGAAGCAGAGCATCCATCTTTTACCTTTATTTTTGTACAACTATTAGAATCTCTATGTTTTTAATTCCCTTCCTGAGATAAAAATGGTCCCCGAAGTAGCAACTTTCTGTCTGGTCCCTAAGTGCCATAATTGAAATAAATGGAAGAAAAAAAGAAGTTTTAATTTTTAGTACTTTTCAGCGATAAAGAAGGGTAGCATCCTGAGTGAAAGATTAGAACAATTTACAACTGTATATTTAAAAGTTTTTTTCAGTTTTAGAAACTGAGTTATGTCCAATTCCATTCCTAAGAGAAGTTTAAAGAATAATGATGCTTACTATTGCTAAGCACCTAGTATGTAAAAGATACTGCTCTAGGCTTTTTAGTATAAAATCAGTTGTAGGGCAACAATTAGAATGTCCAGCACAAGTGGGAACAGGGTTTTTGAATTGCTAGAAATCTTGGTATATTCACATTCCTATTGTGTGTGATCATACCATAGGTTACTGACTTCAAAATCTCCATTCTCTGTGTTCTACTCAAGTATGACAAAAGTTCACAGATCACTGTGCATCAAGATGAATAAAACATTCTAGCATGTCTAATGAATTATTTCTCTGTTATTTACCTGCTAATTCAGTCATGAAGACTATCTGATATTGCAGGTCTTGATAAAAGGACACACAACATTTTAAAATGTAATAGTTTTTTTCTTACTAACTATATATATGTATTTATATATGCTATAGTACACAATATGTACAATTTCATATAAAGTTTTATATAGTTTCCATCAAGAAAAATTGGTAGCCTAGGAAAAAAAATATCATATTTTCCTTTAAAGTTTCTGTATATTTAACACTTAATTGCATAGCCTGATAGAGCACTAAGTCAGAGAGTAATTAAATGATCTGCCATGTAATTGGAATTTATTTAGGTGGAAGGATTATGCTGAAGACCTCAGACATGAATTCATTTAACCTACACCAAAGTAACTGAGACATAATCCTTCGTGATCTGTTTATATGAATTATCCTATGGCTTATCATGCCATAGCATTTCAAATTTGCTGTGTCTTGTCAAACAAATGCTCCAGGTTACAGATGGTATTTATTTATTTATTTATTGTTCATTTGTTTGTTTGTTTGTTTCCTCAAAGTTAGAAAACTGTGGCAGAGGAGGAATGAGTGTTAAAGGATGACAGCTAGTAGGTGGGAAAGTGGAAATTTTTGAGGGTGAAAATTTCAGCAGACGAATCTGTAAGTATATTTCTGATTGAAATATTTTTTGTGGCACCAGAAAACTTCCTTTTATGTTAAAATTTAATAAAGTTTGTGCTATCCTTTAACCGTTTACTCAAAACAGTACAGTGAATTTGAATAAGGGAATATTTTAAAAGCTTTTGCAGAAGAGAAAATTCATGGAAATATTGTTTATCTGCCTGAGGACATTAGACCAGAAATGCAAGCTATTTTGAGTCTACCTTCTTCTCATCGTTGCAACTACTAAATACACAGATTCCATGCAGTGTATGTGGAAGTAAATACATAGAAAGAATTTACCCTTGTAATTACCAAAGAAAGCTCACAGCAATCCTGGGATTAAAGGAGGCCACTTCTTACCGTCTCCATATTACCACTGTGAACATGGCAGCCTTGAGAGCTGAAGGCTATAGTTAAGGTTGCAAATTAGCAAGTGAGAAAGATTGTGCTGAAATAACTTGATCATGACTTTTAGTTTGCTAAAAGAACTCAGAATTCTTTAGTTTGCACAGTAGCATAGCAGATTGTTAAATTTACAAGAAGGGGGAGATTATGTCATGTCAGTTACATCTGGGAAAAATATACAGATGTGGTCAGAAAAAAGTCTGATGACTTTTTTTCCAAAGGTAATGGTAACAGGCACTTGGTGAACTTCAGTTTCTATATCTGTTCCCCACCACAAGGATACTTGATTGTAAATAGTGACCGTGTACAGGGAGAGAAGATCATTTTGTTCAAATGTCTTCACGTAACATTTCCTGAACAGCCAACTTCTCCATAACATTTTCCCATTCAATTTAAATTGCTTAATTTATTTCCACTGAATGTGCAAGTGAGCAAAAACAGTTTCCCAGGCACTCTGTGAACTGTTTATCCTTCAGTGTAACAGCACAGTTTTATTTTCTCTCCCCAGATGAAAATATGAAGGGAGAAAATTATTAAAATAATAATAAACACACGAGTAAGTACATAAATAACAAAACGTGTTTGTCTTTCCAACAGTTAACAAGGCTATCTAAGCTTCTTTGAAGATATTATGTTTAAGGAGACAGAACAAAGCTGTAGGGTTGGGGAGGCATGGGATCTCCTAAATTTTGTGAAGTAAGATCTGGCCTTGGAGGAATCCACTGTAGCTGAAGCAGGGAGACAGAAGATAAAAGAAGACAGGATTAGGTCTGGAAAGAAAGAAGGGGTAAAGTATTAGTTATGATTCCCATCTCCATTGCACTAGTTTCCTACGTCTCCTGTAACAAAGTACTACAAACATGGTACTTGCAATACCAGAGAGTAATTTCTGTCACAGTTCTGGAATTTATAAGCCAAAGTCGAGGTGTCCGCGAAGTTGATTCATTCTGAGGACTCTGAGGAGGGATGAATACTGCGACTCTCACCTAAGTCCCCTTGGCTCCTGGTGACACTTGGTCTTCCTGGCTTGTAGATGAATGTCGTTCATCTCCACTTGGGTCTGCTCAAGGTGTCCCCTCTGCACAGTTCTGTGCATTCTCATGGCAACCTTATCATGAGCACGTCGGTGCCGCTGAATTTGGGGTCCCGCCCTGCTCCACAAATACCTCAGGTTAACCATGCACATGTGAAATGCGTCAATTATAAACTTCTCACATGCTGAGGTACTGAGGATCAGTGTTTCATTCCATCTTCCTTTGGGAAACACAATTCAACCTGTAGCAGACATATTAAGGGATTTCTATTCATCATTAGATCAAACAGAAATCATCAAAAATGTGTATTCATCCTTCCAGCCATTGTGTGATGTTACAAGGTAGGTGAAGGAAAAGCAAGCGAACTAGCAAGCTCTGGCAAACATATTAGGGGGTGAGAAATAACCATGACTTAAACTAAGATAACAGTACTAAAGGTGGAAACAGATACATTTGACAAGAATATTGTAGGAGTATAAAAGGATTTCAGGGTAGCAGCAAGTCAATAAATCATTATGGACTCATTAAGCTTGACATGTTACTGAGGCACTAAAAAAAATAAATAAGGCAGAAGTTAGCCACATAGGAATTTCATCAAAAGAGAAACTGAAATTTAACTTCAAAATCCTAAATGCAAAGATCTATAAATCAACTTGGAGGTCTTAGAAGGAGAATAAGAAAAGAATACAGGAAGGAGAATAGAAAAGGATCCCAAACAGAACAATCCAGAGAGAGGAACTGGGTTAGAAATAAGACAGTGCCCAGGTATAGAGAGGTAAAGAGAAAAGAAAGAGACACAAGAACAGTAGCAAAGGCAAGACAAAGAGGTTGCATAAATCAAGAGAAAAAACATTTCCAGAAAAGAAACATGAAATGTGTCTAACGAAAATGGGGTGAATGTACAACCAGAACCTAATTAGCAGAGGGAGACCATGTAGATTCCATTTATGGTTTAACACTAGACTGCCACATTTCCCAGCATGATTTCAAATACAGGAGGTAAAGAGATATGTGTAAATAAAGTTTTACAGTGTGGAGTACTTCAGGCTGATTCTGATCATGGCACATTCCCATGTTAAAATTACAGATTGGTAGAGTGAAAATGATATGCATCTGAATAGATAAATCCCAATCTCCTTTTTTAAAGGCTTTGAATGGTATCATACTGAGTTTTACAAATCACCAGACATATTTTGTGGGAATAATTCAGGGTAGTTACTTTGTGTGCTTTTGTAGAGGAACTATCAACATACATTTCTCGGTTTTCAGAATTCATTATGTAATCTTTGAAGAATTTCACCTTTAATTTTTGATAAAATAGCCTAGTATATATTATGGTATTCAGATGGCATCACAGATTTTGTTACTTTTTCCTTCTTACATTTGCTCCTTCTCTGATTCTCTTACTGGAGGACTTAAAAACACTGAAAAAGTGCAGGGTTAAAAGAATACTCAATGGTATGACTTCTGGAATCATTCATATTCATTTTCTAAAGCAGATCAGAGAACAAATAAACAAAAAACTCAGCTGTGGTTTATGTCTTTTAGCTTTATGCAATATCTCTATCTATAATCTCAAAGTACATTTTCATAACATTTATGGCCATAAAATCTGAAGAAGACAAGATGCTTAGCTTTTAGTAAATCCAGAGAGTCCTAATTCTTTCCACATTTCAATTTATTGGATTCACCCAGCAGTGCAATATTTTTCTCCCTTTTCAAAGACTTGCCTACCGGCTGTTAAGAATTGGAAAAGATTTACTGATCCGGCTGCCTAGTGGTGTGGTGTCTTTAAATGGTGAATAAAAATCTTTAAATCACATGGCTTCGAATGACTGCATGTTTTCTTGGTATTACATCAACAAATAAGAAGTAAATAAATTTAGAGCATATTATTGACATTTAGAAGATCACTTTTTTTTTTGTTTAAGTTCATTTTCAACACTTTTGGAGTTTACCTTTTATTCCTACTTGATTATATTAGCCTTTTTAGAAAAATAAATAAAAAGGAAGAAAATACTGTTCTGCAGCATAGGCAGACAGGCTGATAGATATATGCAAATTCAAAAAAGTTTGAGACAGTTCATCCGACCAACACACCCTCTCTTCCAGTCTCTGGTGAAGAGACACAACTATAATTAGTGTTATTGGTCTGTTTGCCCAACTTTATTGCTTGAATTGTGATTTTGTTAAGTAAATCATTATGAATACAATATAGCTGAGAATTCTCAGAAACTGCTAAATAACTTGTCATCCAGGACATGAAGTTATGAAAATACACTGAATTGTTCCCAATTTAAAAATAACACTTTTGAGCCGGGTGTGGTGGCACACTCTTATAATCCCAGCATTTGGGAGGCGGAGGCAGGAGAATCATTTGCAAGTTCAAGACCAGCCTGGGCTACAAAGTGAGCCCAAGATCAGCCTGAACTGCATAGCAAGATCCTGTCTCAAAAAGGCCAAAGGTAAATAAATAAATAAATAAATAAATAAACAAATAAATAAATAAAATAGTCCTTTCCTTTTCATTCTCTGTCTCTGTCTCCAACCACATCTACTCTCTTTCTTTGTTATTTCAATTTTTTTGTTTACCTTATTTATTATGATAACCTAAATCATGATAGGATACATGTTGCTTTTTACTTTGTCATGAAATAAATATGACTAAGTTTTAGCATGAGTTTTTCTAAGACTTCAAAACTTCAAATGCACTAAGAAAAAATGCCACTCGGGAGGCTGAGGTAGGCAGAGCGTTGTGAGGTCGAGGCCGGTTTGGGCTACAACGCCAACGCAAGGCTGGCCTGAGCTACATAGTGCGATCCTGCCTCAAAAAAAAAAAAAAAAAAAAAAAAAAAAAACTAGGGCTGGGAGTTTGGCTCAGTGGCTTAAGTGCCTGTCTGGCAGGTGTGAGGCTGTGAGTTCGATCCCTGGTGCTGCAAAAATAAATAAATAAATAAAAGAAAAGAAAAAGAAAAAAATTAAAAAATGCCAGTATATTCATATACCTTTTAATAGAAAAGTACTGCTAGGTACTAGAAGTGCAAAAATACTGAATTATATGAGCTTTTATATAAAAGTTTGGAAGTTGAATCCTATATCTGCCAATTGGCTACCTTTATGTTCAAGGAATCAATATCCAATTTTACCAGAATAGTCTTCGACCAGCCTAAGTACTAGGAGCTTTAAGAAAACCCATCAAAGGTAGTTGAAAGATTGAAAAGCAATATTGAGAGTGAAAGTATCTTCACATTGGTAGATAGTTAATAAATGTGAGAGTTCTTCCCTCCCTTTTTTTATCAAGGAAAATCTTCTGAAAGATCCAATGTGAACATACATGGTTATGCAGTATAAGATCTTCCCAAAGAGGAAGAGTGCCTCTCATTCATAAATAACATAATCATCATGCTATTGCTGATTTCTTCACATCATTCTTATTATCATTAGTATTTATGTGTCCAAATCTAAAACGACTTCATTATTATTGAGAAATTTTGCAAACTGCTTTCCAAAGGATTATATCAATTCAAAATGCTACCCAAAGATCAATTAGAAAAATCTGTTTAGTAGAGTCTTTGATATTACTTAACATTGGTGTCTTACTATTTTATTTTATATTTTTGCAGTGCTGGGGATTGAACTCAAGACATTGCTCTTTTAGATGAATGCTTTACCTTGTGGTTATCTCCATATTCTTTTGCATAATCTTCTAGTAATTTTATAGAAGTTTTGGACTTTCCATTCAGTTATATTTTGTTTTTACTTAATTTTGGCAAAGGGTGCAAGAGGAAGAATTCTATCTAGATTTTTAAAAAATTGGTCAGGTTCTTTTTGAGACAGGGTTTCACTATGCAGTTCAGGCTGACCTTGAACTCACTTTGTAGTCCAGGCTGGCCTTGAACTTGCACTGGCCCTCCAGTCTCAGCCTCCTGAGTGCTGAGATTACAGGTGTGGGCCACCACGTCCAGCTAGCATGATTTCTTGAAAATATTATCTTTTGCCATTTAATTGCTTTTCTTCCTTTGTCAAAGATTGTTTGACAGTTTTATGGGGATCAATTTCTGGGTGGTATATTTTGTTTCATTGATCTTTTGTATTCTTTTGCCAAGATCACCTTGTCTTGATTAGTGCAACTGCACAGTACACCTTGAGCTGAGAATCACTGTCCTCTGAGTTCCTTGTTTTTCAGTATTGGGCTGACTGGCTCCTCCCCATCTGTTTTTGCTCCACAAAATGTCTAGAATCAATTTGCTGATATCCACAAAATAACTTGCTGTATTTTTGTTAATATCATTTTCCTTCATGTTGGGGAGAACAGAAATCTATACAACATTAAAGTTTTCTTCTCATTAATGTAGCCCTTTTTTATTCTTGAATAGATTTGATATATACTTGGTCAGTTATATGTCTCTAAACAAGTGCTTTTTTATTTTTTGGTACAAGGGAATGAACCCAGTGCCTGTGAACTATGCTACATCCTCAGCCACTTTTCAATTTTTATTGTGAGACAAGGTCTTGTTAAGTTATCCAGGCTAAATTCAGACTTGCGATTCTCCCACCTTAGCTTCTCTGAGTACTGGGATGACAAGTCAGAACCACCGTGCCTGGTAATGTGTTCTTAACTTCAAGTTCTTGCTCACTGCGGATATACATCAAAGCAATTCTCTTTTATATGTTAACCTTATATCCTGCTACCTTGCTATGATTGCTCATTAATTCCAAGATTTCTTTTTGTGGATCATTTTGTATTTGTAACATGGACAATATGTCATCTGCAAACCAAAATAACTTTCTCAATTCCCCATACTGTTACTTCCTTTTCTTTATTATTTTTAAATATATAATCTGTTTACTATTATTTTATTACATGCTTCTACATGCATTGCATTAGCCAGCTACTTCCAAGAAAGTGTTTTATTTATTTATTTATTTTTAATTAATTAATTTATTTTTTGGTACTGCACTTGCCAGACAGGTGCTTGTACCACTGAGCTAAATCCCTGGCTCTTCTAGTAAAGCGCTGAAATGGAATGACGACTAGGGACATTCATACCTTCTCCCTATAGTAGCAGGAAAACGTCTATTTTCTTACAGCAAGTATGATATTAGTCATTTTCTTACAGATATTTTTGCCCATTTTAGTATGGCTCATTCTATTTCTAGCCTACTAAGAGCAAACTTTTTTGATAGCAGCAAAATTTTCATATCCTTTTTGGCAATGTCATGTTTCATTTAGAAAAATTATGACCGGATTTTTGAATCTCAACAAAATGGAGGCTAAACATTTTGATTGTGATACTCTGTTCCACAGATGTAAGAATTGTCTCTGATTGAGTATACTGGCTTTTCTACAGTATCTTTATTATTACCATTGTTGTCGTCACTATTGCAATCAGGGTCTGCTGCAATTTTTAAATGATTGTAATATACAGTTGGATGGCTGGCTTAGTATCTGGCATTTCCTATCTCCTGGGCTTACTTCTGCATTTTAGGGGAACATGTGTGGGAACATGATTTCTCAGAACCTTTTCCAACAGATCAAAAGGTAGTTTACAAAAAACCTAATGGCAAAGAGAACTTTCATGTGAACTTACAGAAATAGTGACAATTATTGTAACTGTTAATTGTCAGTGTAAAATATTGTCCATATAAATATTTCAAACATATTGAAAATTGTCAATATGATTTTTTAGTTTGTTTTTAAAATCCAAGTGTCAATTCATATAATTTGAGTAATTCTCTTTTTTTCCTATTGTCTTGTTTTGAAGTCCCATAATGTTTTCATTCTTTTGTTTTGATTGGTTTTATACTGTTTTGTTATGTTTGATATGATTGTACGTGAAGGTACCCACAACTATTTCGAAGAAAACAAGAGACATTATGGTAGCCACCGTTGATTTCCTATTGTCTTGCTTTGAAGTCCTGTGTTGCTTGCATAGTTCTGTTCCGATTTGCTTTGTTATGTTTTGTTTTGTTTTATTGTCTTTAAAATGAAAAAATTAATTTGAGTATATCAAATTCATGTCATATGCAATTAATATTTTAAACGTATATCTAATATATAGTTACAATATTTTAGTTTTCTTAAAGGAAGCATCATTACTAAATATATTCTGCTGATAATAATTACAATGTTCCGGTGATGATTAATAATTCTTATTAATTTATTCCAAGTTAACTACTTTAGATTTGGTTATTTGTTGATCATTTCATTACATGGTATTCTCCAACATGGCCATCTTCTTCTCTTATTCACTGGGTTCAACTGTTAGTCCCTTCCTATTACTGTGCCCCTATGCAGTGTGACTCTGCAGCTCTTCCCATCTAGTTGGGAGCTGAGTTTCTTAGCCTTAAAATCTGTAATTAGATGGTTAAATGGCTGGACAAATTGAAATTGTGCCAATTCCTAACTCGGGCTTCTCTTTGGAGGGCCTTGTCTAGTTTGTTTTCTCTCTCAGGAACACTGCCTAGCCATTAAAAGAATATGCTTAAACTAGGGTACTAGATAATAATAGAACCCAGAGATTGCAACCCATCAGCCCAGTGGTCCCAGCCAGAGAACTAAATGTTAAGAGGCCAGGGAAGTCCCAGAAAATTGCCTGTGTGACCCACAAGACAGAACGCAAAAAAGAACAGAAGAATAGCCTAGCAGAACCTACTAAATTTCAGAGTCATTAGATAGTTGGATGGTTGTGACATAAAGCCAGTAAGTTTTGGAGTAGTTTGCTAGATGACAAAATAGTATTTTATTTATCTCAATATTTTACATGTTGTATTTATCACAATGCTCTACATAAGTTAAATTCTTCACCCGTGATGAAACATTGGTAAATTACTTTCAATGAAACATCAGAGAAAGTATGCTAAAACTCCTAAAACTTGGGTGCTATTTCTCAAGAATAAAGCTATAATGCATGGGCTAAGGTGACATATTTATGCTGAATAATGAACAACCATGAAAAAGTGAGTAGGGTATGATAACGTCAACATCCACATTCATCCATTCATCATTAATTGCCATTTAGCTCCTGGGTTTATGGGGGTCAGCTTATCTGGCCTATGCTTTAACCATGGCTTTTTGGTTTATTTCTGCATCTGTGGCTCACTGTAGTCGCCTTGAATGGATGTGTTCTGACCATCAATCAACTGATTTATGATAGGTTTTTAGCATCTGTGAGGCTAATCTGCAAAATTCTTATGGCCAGAGAAGAGATTCAAGTGTGCAAGGGGGAGTGTGTAGGTATCCTTCAAAGCCAGGGTCTGTGTCAAATCTGATAATCATGGTATAGACTGGGCCAGTCTCAGGTCCCGAAAGGAGGGCAGGCGAATGGACATGGGTCTAGGAAGGGAAGTAGAATTGGGCTCAATGCCCAAAAACATATACAAGCAAATACAAGTTAAAACTAATATATCTTCATTTTTAAAATTGGTGCTCTTTTGAACCACACCGCATGCATATACTATCTTTATTTGATTCTAGCAACATTATATACTAATTTCTGTAATTTTTATATTATAAGATAAACTGATAGAATATTAATGATCAATTCATTCTGATAGTGATTGGATGACTAAGCATCTTAAGTAACACAATTTTACTTAAAATTCTGCTTCCTCAGCTGTTATTGAATATTGTTCATTTTTCTTCTTTGATAAATGCAATTTTAATGCGGTCATCCTTCAGCATTTGCTGTGAATGGATTCCTTTATTGGATAAACATTGATTGCAAAGACATCTAATTTTAAGCCCCATTTTGAGTCTAGGAGGGCTGGCTATGAAAAGTTTATAACATGGCAGGGAAGACACACACATGTACAACTGATGTAAAATTGATATGTGCTATGATACAGCCCTGGCTTGGTGAAAAAACAAATATAATAAGAAAGAAAATTGCCCTTAAAAGAAAGGAGGCTTTCCAGGAAAGTGATGCTTAGTCTGGGTTCAAAGCAAAACATGAAAAAGAAGTTAGGGTCCAGACAAATCACAGTTTATGAAAAAAAATAAGGAAGAACTAGAAAACATGGAAGATTTTGGAATTCATGACTGTGATTTATGGCTGCTATATAAGCTCAAATGAAGATAAGAACCATGATGAATCTGGGAAATAAATAAGTGCAAAATGAGAATGAGAAATATATTCCAACATATTCAGGTGTGAGGCTTTCTCTGTCACAAATAAATATCCACTGAAATGATTTCAGTTTAACATGCACCTAATTCAGTAACGTAGGCTGTTGAGCCAGTTAGAAGGTTCTCATATCTTTATTCACTCTGAAGTATGATAAGGATTATAAATCAGAAATTGAAAAGGGTTTTTACTAGAAATTCTTTGGAAACAGCTTTTTTCCCATGAGACAGGAGGTTAACAGCATCCTCTGGAGCTAAACAGAAAAAGTGAGGAAACTGAGCCACATATATGTTACTGATGAAAATTTAAACTAAAAGAACAAATGTGAAAAATAATCTGTTATTGTCTTTTAAAACTAAATGTGGTTATTATATGATCTAATTATATTCATGGGCACTTATTCCAGACAAAGATATATTCACACAAAATTTGTTAGCACATGTTTGTAACAGCCTAATTAGTAACTGAAAGATGTATGGGACCAACACAAGTGTCCTTCAGTGGGTGAATAGGTCAGCCAACTGTGGTGTCTCCACATCATGGAATAAATACAACGATCAAAGACACGAACTGTTGGTGCACACAAAAAAGTGGATAGATATCGAAGGAATCACACAAAGTGAAAGAAACTAGCCTCATACCATAGTATGTGTTTTGTCTTCATATAACGTTCTTTGCATAACAAAATAAGAGAGATGAATCTAACTCCAGAAAGAATGGCTACCACCATGAATGCAAAAATGCAACAAATGCTGGCAAGTTCGTGAGGAAAATGGAACCCTTCTGTGTTGTTAGTGGGAATGTAAACTAGTGCAATCACAACAGAAACTGGGATGCAGAGTCTTCAAAATCTAAACTAGAAATTCCATTTTATCCTGTTGTTCCCCTTCTAGGTCTCTTCCCCAGAGTCAAAGATACCACATCACAGTGATTCATGCACATCTGTGTTTATAGCAGCACAATTCATAATAGCTAAATACTGATCTATTTGCCCATCAGCAGGTGAATGAATAAAGAAAATATTGTATGCATATGTCTTAGTTACTTTTCTTGTTGCTGAGACAAAATACCAGACATCCAAAGTCAAAGAAGAAAAAAAAAAATTTCCAGTTCACAGTCTGTAGAGGCTTCTATCCATAGGTGCCTATCTCTAAGCTGCAGTGGCATCACAGCAGAGAAAAAATCCATGGCAAACAGGCAGAAGATAGTGAAGCAGCAGCAGCAGCAGCAGCAGCAAATGGCAAGTGGCAAACTTCCTTTCTTTCTGTCCCTTCATATTCTACCCAGGCTACAAACCTATTAATTGATGCCACCCATACCCAGGATGGGGTTTCCATTATCTGCATCCTCCTTATTCCCAGTGTCACTTAATCCAGCCACCTCCTGAGAGCCCCACCTATGAGCACAAGAGGCCTTGGGGATCATCTAAATGCAAATCATAACAATACACGGAGCAGCACTACGCAGTCATATGAGATCTACCCCCTGAGTCTTTTGGAAGAAAATTGATGTATCTTGAGAACAAAATGCTAAGGGAAATGAATCAGACCCAGAAGAATAAATATAGCATGGTCTCTTTCATATTAGAAATGCAAAATAAAATTTTTTTAATGAGAAAAATAAAAGATAGATGATAGAAAGCAGGGAAATACACTGTGGAGATGGTTAGAGGTCTGGGGAGGAGAGAGATGAGAGGGAGAGGGGAAGGGAACGTATGAGAGATCAAGATGCAGAATGTATGTGTACTAACTCTCCATGAGGAATCTTTTTGGCATGCATTTCAAACATATACTAACAAAATATAATTGCTATCCTAGGAAAAAGAAAGCTAAAACATAAAAGGGATGGAGAACACATTAACGGTTGTCAATCGTACAAATGGTTGGAAGGGTGACGGGATATGAGTTTGTGATGGGATTATGAAGTTGCACATTGACAGAACTGTGTAGCTTTGTGTCTGGAAATGACGTTTACTCATGGAAATGGTGAAATCTACAGGAACTCTGAGTGCTGTATCCCATAGAGTTCCCAGTTATGGTGTCTTGCAATTGCTATAAAGAGAAGACCATTAGAAGCTTTGGTTAAGTGGTGGATAATAAGGTCAATCGTACTTCTTCAGAACTGTCTGCCAGTCTGTCATTGTCTCAAAATAATTTCAATGTATGTTATCATCCTCGTACAATAACAGTAATTTTATATTGCACATAAAAGTTATTCTTAACAATTTTTCCAGCATAACAACCGAAATGGTCTATCACACTTATTTTCACATACTATGTTGCATGATAAGAGTATCATGAAATATTCTAATATGCATGAAAAAAAGCATCTAATGGATTCCTCAAATTCACAAATAGTGTTAGAAGTAAACTTTGAATAGGATATAAAATAATTGCATTTTTTACCCAGCATGAACTCCTACACTGAAAGCTGTAAAATATTTATGAATGACATTAAAGAAGATGCATATGAATGGAAAGACATCTTATTTTTATGGGTTGCAAGAATAAATTTTGTTGAAAAGTCCATACTACCCACAGAATCAACAGATTCAGTGCAATCTCTATCAAAATATTAATGATATTTCTCATAGAAATAGGAAAAACAAACCTAAAATTTGTACAAAACTATCTGAATAGCTAAAACAACCTGGAACAAAAGGCACAAAACAAGAGGTATCATAGCCCTCGATTATAAAATATACTGCAAAATTACATCAGAAAAGACAGGATAGTACTTGATCTTGACTTTCAGACAAGGGTCATGGTTTTCTTGCCACTTAACTTACTGTATTTCAAGAAACCTTTAGCTAAAGTATTTATCTCTTCTACATAAAGGCTTAAATGCCACTTGCCATTATCTTAATAAAAGACCCTTTATCTTTTCAATTTGTTTTCTTAAATATGCTCATCTTTAGTTTTGTCTCATATTATTCCCTGCAAGTTTCATAAAAATGTCTCATTTGGGTATGAGGAGAATGAATATATATCCTTATTTTTAAGTAAGTTTTTATATGTTTACTTGAGATATTCTAATATGTATGAAGGAAGTTCTTATTTTGCAACAGTATTCTAGTTGCTGAAAGTAACCATGTTGTAATATAATACATTTGCTTGAATTACTGAACTTGAAAATGTTATATTGTTAAGTGACAAAAATGATGAAAGAACATGTAGGGAGCCCATGCAGAAAATCTTCTTTCCTGATCAAATAAATATGAAGTACATCTCACATACAAGGTAAATAACTCCTTGTGGCTGAGCAGGCTGGGTTCCAAAAGTGGGGCCAGTACCACAACTTAACTGTATTGCTGGGCAGACAGATGGACAAGTGAACATCATTCTGAGTAGATCGGTGATTGTTTTCAAAGCAAGATCTACACAGGATTTTTAATTTTTCCTAGGAACTTTTTTTTTCCAAAAAAACAAGTTAGATAAAACATCAGATATACAAATATGAGCATAGTATAAAATCATGACAAAATGTAAAGCCAAAAGTTTTATATTTTTAGGTTAAGGATAGTCCATGATTTTGTAGGTAGCTTGCTCTTCTGTGCTGTAAAAATATTTAAATGAGCCACCAGTGTGCTGGTTCACACCTGCAGTCCCAGCATTCTGGGTGGCTGAGGCAGGAAGATCACAGCTCAAGCACAACATAGGAAATTAAGTGTTTTAAACTAGTAAAATAAAAAAGGACTGAGGTGTAATTCAATGCGAAGACTCTGATTCAATTCCAGCACTATTATGTGTGTGTGTTTGTGTGTGTGTGTAGTTTGTGTGTATTTATATATATGTAAAGAAACACAGATATCCAGGGCTATAGTAAAAACGTAGATCTCAGTTACCTCAGTGAACATCCAGTAGTTTATACAGATGTGATATTTGAAATCTTACCTTTTTCTTCTGTTTACTTTTTCCTTCTCAAGATTTGGGCTTTTAAAAAAAATGAATAAGTAATGGTACTATGCTTTCCAGTTTACACAATGTGAGATTTACATCTGTTTTGTTTTTGTCTTTATCTAAGTTAGGTGTAGTAGCAGCCATGGCCGTTATCTATTTCACAGGTGGTTAGATTAACATACAGCCAAAGAGACATGCCCTACAGCATTCAGCTGATCGGAGATAGAGCTGAGTTTGCAATTCCCATCTGTTTGAAATCATAGCGCATGAACTGGATTTTAGTTTCTGCTGTCTTGGTGTTTCTAAGTAGGTGTAAGGAATTAAGAAGGCTTAGAAGGAGTTAGACTGGGATCACTGTCATTGATCTTACATGACATATGTATCACTGCCTTTGAAGGAAGCAGAAAAATTTCATATTCCTCTGATTGAACTTCTCAGTAAATAATTCCCCTTAATCAAAATAATGAATTGTGAATAATTTTCTGAGGAAGCGCATGGCACAGTGCTTTCTCAATACTTATTTTATTTTGGCTTCAAAAATACTTTTCTTGCAAAAAAAAACTTTTCTTGGATGCATTTTTGTCTATTCTTAAAGGGGACCCTAACCTCTAAGAGTTTAAGCAGCTTTAGCATCATTTAGCAGTTAACTAATGCTAAGAATTGTTTTCAGGTGTCTCTGAACCTAATTCTAAGAAATGAAAAAAATACAATGAAAGGCCAGTTTGCCTCCTGGGGGGCCACTTGACTGTCTGATTAATAAAGATGTGAAGGCCTGGGTCAGTAGATGGGGCCGTCTCCTCTTTTTTCCTGTGAGCTAGGCCTGGTGTCAAGGGGTCAGGATGTCCTAGGCTGAAGGAACAGACCATCCGGTCAAAGCGATTTACTCAAGATTTGTCATATGATGGAATTTTCCTGGAAACCAACACTTTTTTACCCTCAAGCCTCTCCCTTTATGAAAGGAACTGTCTTGCCCAGCCTACGCATGTTCTATCATTATATTCCAGAAGCAGATAACTCGTCTGGATTTGCAGATCCATATCCCGAGAATGTTACCTCGAGTTTCATTCTTACTTGATTTAGATGGTATTCAAGTGCAATACTGTATTTCAACACAGCAGTACTTAAGATTTGGGGGGAGGTTGGCATGAGATTAATGTGTCTTTCAAGTGAGAGAGACATTAATTTCAGAGAAACAGAGGGTAAAGTGCTAAGGGTTGAATTGTGTCTTTTCCCCAAATTCATATGTTGAATTTTTAACTTCTGGTAACTGAAAACATAATTGCATTTGGAGACAGGGTCTGTCTAGAGGCAATTCAGTTAAAATTAAGTCAAATGACACTATGTATGTCACTTTAAGAAGAGGAAATTAGGAAATGCATCAAACACAGGAAGGTGAAATGGAAGACTCAAGAAGAGGGACATCTCGACAGGCCAAGGAGAAAGGTCTGGAAATAATCCTCCACTCACGCTTCCCAAGAAAAGCCAACAGTGCTGAAAACTTGCACTGGGTCCTCCAGAGTCCAGAATTGCGAGATGATATTGATACTTTGTTACAGTAGCCTTAGGAAACGAATGCATCACTCTAAATGATAAGCATTTCTCTGTCCCTGATTTCAAGCAAGGTTTATAAGCTTAAAAGTACTGTCAGCATACACGAATGTCTCTCCATTTCTAAGCACATGCAGTTACGTTAGTGTTCTTTATGAAGCCAATAAAATGCCAAAGTGATTTTAGTTGTGTATTTTCTTTCTTGCTTTTTTTTTAAAGTAGGGTCTCTGCATATTTAGTGGAAGAAATTATAAATTCATGCATAACATGCACAATGAAAAATAATCTACCATCCAAGCTGGTGAATCAGAATAATAGGATTTCAAAGCTAGCAAAATGTTCAAAAATTTTATTCCAACCTGGTATCACACAATGTTCTTGGCTCGAACCTTTACTTTGGTAGCAAATGAATGTTAATTTCTTCTGTTATAAAAATAAAATGCTATTTATATTTCTCTACCATTTTCCATCACTAAAGACCATCCCTTCAAGCTTTTTTTGGCTGTGCTGCTTGTTTATCAATCAAACAGAAACAATTAAAACAGAAATTATTTCATGAACATGTATATAGGATGAGGTTGCTCTTTGAGGTAGACAGAAAGGTAGCCACAAAAGAATTCTTAGTTTCAAAATCTTGTGACTGCGCCAAACCACTGTAAAGACTTTTTAAAGTTCATTTTAAAGAAGTTAAGCTGCAAAAATGAAATATGAAAGTTTTTTTTATTTTTTATTTGAAAATGAAAAATGAATAAAAACGATGATACAGAATTTCAAAACAAAATAATAGGAGATAAACAATGGTTAATATATTGCATATTGTTATCTTTAAAGTAGCTGTTAAGATTACAAGATATAGGCATAAAAAATGATCAAACAGTGAAAGCACAAACTGTTCTTTATGAGGAACTAACAGAGATTAGTAGTATAATTACCTATCCTTATATATATATGTGTGTGTGTGTGTGTGTGTATATATATATAATCTTTTCCTTTCTTTTCTTCTTTCCCCCATCCCAGTTGTTCTTTCCTTTTGAGTTGGTTTTTCCCCTTTCAGTTTCACAATATCTATTGTACATTTCGCATCTTATTTACTGTTTCAGTTTATTACACTAGAAAGACAATATGGTGTTAACACATGAGAGGCTAATTTATTTCATTTATCAGTATGGTCTCAAATTGCATCTATTTATTTATAAAAGCCTCAAGTTTAATCTTCTTCCTAGCTGAGTAATATTCCATTGCATAAAAATACCACATCTTTTTCATCCATTCTGTGATTGATAGGCATTTGGGTTGTTTCCAAGATTTAGCTATTACAAATTGTGCTGCTATAAACATAGGTACACACATATCGCTGTGGTATGATGTTTTCAGTTATTCTGGGAAAATACCCAGAAAGGGAATAACTGGATTGAATGGAACCTCTAATTCTAGTTTTTTGAGAAATCTCCACACTGATTTTCACAGTGGTTGCGCTAGTCTACACTCCCACCAACAGTGGAGAAGAGTTCCTTTTTCACAACAGCCCCACCTTCATGTGTTATTGGTTGACTTCTTGAAGATAGCCATTCTTGCTGGAGTGAGATGAAACCTCAGTGTTGTTTTCATTTGCATTTCCTTAATGACCATTGATGTGAAACATTTTTTCATATATTTATTTTCCATTTGTGCTTCTTCATGTAAGAAGTGTGTATTCATCTCAGATGCCCATTTTAGGATTGAGTCTTTTAATTTGGTGGACCTGATTTCTTTCAATTCTTCACATGTTCTAGATAGAAGTCCTTGGATTGAGGGACAGTTGGCTAAAATGTTTTGCCATTCTGTGGGTTTTCTTTTCACTCTGTTGGTGATATCTTTAGATGTGCAAGAACTTTATAATCGAATGTGATCCTAGTTGTCGATCCTTTGAAGTACTTCCTGTGCAGTTTGGGTTTTGAAAGTTCTATTATTTGATTATCTCAAGCACAGTTACTTGGGATAGATTCAAATGACATAAAGTGGGTTCAAGTTTTACAAACACAAGTTTACCAAGGAGCCAACAAACACATTCAGGATAGTCAAGAGAATAGATTCTGGGCAGAATAATCTACATTTTACATTTCAAAAATGTCTCTACCTTGGTGAGCATGGGAAATAGCCTCGCTTCATGAGAGCAGAGCATTGTAGGATTGCAAAGCATGCTTCCTCCGCAGCCCGATTTTCAGGCCATGCCATCCATCTGACAAATGTGTGCAGTGGTCCTGTTAATGCACTGCTGAATTTTTGATTCTGCTGCATTTTGGGATCCATGCAGTGTATTGGTCCTAAACTGGACCACTTGCACTCTTCTTTTCCTGTGATATTTATTTTGAAATTCAGAGTAATACTCACTGATCTGCTCCCTTTACTACTATGCTATAATTCTTGCCCTTTTTCTTCATCTGTATATGATGTTCTGAAACCAGATAAAGGTATTTGAATATTGAATATAAAAGTCACACCATGTCCAAAATTAAATTTCAGTAATTTCCCATAGCTTCTAGGTTTTTTTTACTCAGCAAACATTCTTTTCTCTCCTCCTCAAGAAATATCACAGTAATTTATAAAGTTTTCATTACTATAAAAATAAATGTGACTTCCTATTTCATGGCCTTAAGCATCATTTTTAGCTAATTCTTTGTGTGTGTATGCTGCTGGAGATTGTACTCAGGGTCTGCTCATAAAGTTACATCTCCGGCATATTTTATTTTTTGTTTTTAGACAGGGCCTCAGTCTCTAAATTACCCAGACTGAGTTTGAACTTTTGACCCTTCTGCCTCGGCTTCTGAAAGTATTGGGATTATAGGCATGCACTACCACACCTGGCTGTAACTCCTCTTTTATATTATTCACCCAAAAATATAAGGAAATGAATTTTTTTTAATTTCAAATTCTACCTCTAAAGTTGAGGTCAAGATATGTTGCATCTTTACCATTTCTTCCTTGAGGTTTTTCCAATTAGACTGAAAATCTGTTTCTAGCTTTCCATCTGGTTTCCTTGTATCCATTTTCCTTGCACAATCCAGATGTTTTTTCAAATAAAAAATATGCTTAAATTATTTTTTGCTTCCAATCCTTGAAACTGCTGTTACCATGATGAGTTCCACGGTTCTTATGAATTGCTCAGTCTTTCATTAGTTATCTGTGTTATTTCTTTCATGCATATGATCTGCTGTGAAGGAGATTAGACCCAAGCTGTGAGTCATAGCAACATGAGGAGGTCAGTATTTGCTTTCCTTCAACACTAACTCCCTCCTGTGTGGATGTCCTTCCCTCTCTCACATGCAGCACTCTGGGTAACTTTTCCAGATTCTTTGGATCTCAACTTTGGAATGTTATCGCAAGTAATATTTTCCATTATTTTCAGTATTTCTGTGAGGCACTTCACTATGTTATCATAATTCAAAACGCAGTATTTGTGAGATGTGTTGCTAGTTTATATTAATTTCTCTAAGGACTTTGCTGGAAAGGAACATTTTTTTTTGTCTACATTGTAGAACCAGAACCTATTATAGCCCTTGGGTCCAGGTACTCAAAAAGGACATCTTAAAAGGATTAATAGATGACTTCTATCTAGCCTCAAACGCTTCTAGTTCACTTGACATTAAGAAAGTCCTTAAATGACATTTTTCCATGCTTCTGGTCCCAAAATTCATGGTAATTAAATTGCACCTTTTGAAATTATTTTTCTATGTATTCTGATAAACCCAAATGCCTGAAAATGTACAACATGGGAATCCAGGTATCTAACACACAAAGTATATAAGCATTTATCTGTTTAGTCATCAAATACTACTGAGTATTATTGTGTACAGAACTGAAACTAGAAGTGCACATAGAGGGTAATACAAATAGCAGTCATCAAGGTATATATAATGTTTTTAATCTAAATATTATGCAGATGACTATAAATATGGAAACTGAGATATTTGGCTAAATTATATATACTTCTGATTGATCCATCTATAACCTAAATAATCACAATTTAAGTTGTTTCAAACCAATATATTACTTGTACATTTGGGAAATATAATAATATTTATTTGTTTATACATATTTCACAACTAAATCTCACATATATTGTTAGCATAAGCAGAAATTAATAGTTAAAAAGAATTATCACATAAATTCTAGTAAACGCACATTAATCTTTAACATAAAATGTACCTGCCATATGGGTAAAATAAACGAAGTTTTCCTAAATCTGCAGTATTTATTTATATTTAGAGTTGTACTGGAAAAAAAACAGAACCACATTGTTTTACTGAAGTGTTTGTTACTTTTCACTGAGATTTCTCCCTGTAGTGCCTGAAAATTTTAACTTCCATCCTGAATATTCTCTTAATATTTGCTTCATGCCGAGTGTAAGAAAGGCATATTTAAATGAATATTTGCATTTCTAGACTTCTAAAAAAGCTGCATGGGCAAAGTGTATGGTGGGTAAAAATGCATGGAGTTGAATATTGTGAGTACTGATTACATGGAACTAGGAGAAGGAGCGAAGTTTGCAATGGAAAGGAAGGAAGATTAGACCATGCCATTAACAGGAGGTTGGTAGGGGAGGTGGGTGGCAAACATTAAGGACATTTTGATTCTAAGCAGCAGTGAAACTGGAGAAGAGACTACAAATGTAGGATCTTAAACTTGCCACGTGGTCTGACAGGCTGGAGGGATAGAAATATGGCTTGACTGAGACATGGGGTGCATAAAGAGAATCATGTGAAAGACATACTGAAAACTTCTCAGATCTCAGGAGGGGTAAAAGAAACAAAACAGAAAACATGCTTTTATGTGATTGCTCATAGTTCCAACAGCCTTGTGTTCCTTGGGTAACATCTGATTTATCAGTCAAACGAAAACTTGTAACTCGCTTTCCCAGCATGTACAAAAACTAAATATTTTGCAAGGATCGACTAGAGTGGAAATTGTAGGAAAAAAATCAATATGCCATAAATGCTTGCTTTGAGACACTTTCTCCCTTGAATTTAAGCTTCCTTTAACTTTCCACAGTTTATGCATAAGTTTATCCCCAAGAGTTAACAATGAGAAGTAGGAGTTTAGTTCCACATGGTAGAGACATTTTAGCCTCAAAGCACACACAAATGCTGCAATATTGTTGCCTATTATTTATTGGGAAATTGAAAGCTGTTAAAACTTTTCAAATACTTGTACTGGTAACTGGAGGAAACATTATTTTCTCACATGAAGAAATAAAGGTATTTTAGTAAAGAATTCAAAACATAAATTGCAACAATGACCCTTTATTTCGTCCTACAGTTACAATTAAGCTTGAATTTTAAATCACTCCCCAAGGAATCTTTCAACTTATTTATACAATAGTCATTTGTTTATTTCTAATTTTTATTCCATTTGTATCTTTCATGGCAGAAAACCACTGTAAATGCGGATTCTTATTTAATTTTCTCTAAAAAGTAAGAGCTGCTATTCTTTCAGGCTTCTTTTAGCACCAAGAAATAAGAAGGTTGACAAATTCTGTCCCTAAAACATAAAACTGGAGGACACCACCAATAGAGTATTTCAGTTCTATGAAAAAATCTACCAAGGACTGACATCAAAATAAGGAGTTGTTCCAAAGGTTTTGAAACTTGTGGCTGGGGGTGGAAATTGGAAGCTCTCCAGTGGGTGTGACCCACCTTCTCACTATGATGCCGAAGGGTCTGATTTTTCCAACGTCTCCACAGCTGGAGGGGGCACAGTTCATCTGAAGGAAAGGCTGGACAGCATTGTGAAATCCAGGTTGCACTTCAAATCTAGAGCAATTTGAAATGGTCATTTGAGTGATCAGGGCACATAAGTGTCTAGTGGATTCCTTAGTTCTGTTCTAACTGGCACTCAACTGCTACACAAACTAATTGTTGATGTACTCTAATATGGCCATTTAAACCTCGCATCATCATTCTTTCTGTTTAGCCCCAAATTCTGTAAGAATGACTAGCACAACCTTCAAGACTTCCAAATACTATCCTCCACTCCTGCTGGTTGCTACTCTAAAATTCCTTGCTTCCAGTTCACTTCCTCCAGGGTCTCTGGACCACCATTCAAAAGCAGCAGGGATCATCCATGTTTGTGTATTTATCACATGAAAGTCATTGAGATGACACTTTGCATTTGAGAGACCAAGTCCCTCCATACTTGAGATTCTTCAGTGACACACTCTGGGGAGGTACAAAAACTTCTCAAACCTTCCGTTCAACAGATTTTTGTAAATGTTTGGGCCCACCCAAACAGTTACCAAGCAGTGACTGAATTTCAGTGTTTAGTACAACCACTCACTTAAAATATTCTTTTACTTATATTCACATGTAGTCAATGTATTATGTTACTTTGCCAATGATATCCTACTTGACTTTCAAAACTCAACTTAAAAGAATCAGTTTAGTCTTACTAAAGTTTATTATCCAACCTGAGGTGATAATTTCCTACCAGGGAAATTTATAGTGGTAAATTCTCATATCAGGAAAATAGAGCAAGCTCAAAAACCAGCCTAACGTTGAACATTAAGCTTCTAGAAAAAGAAAAGCAAGTCAAGCCCAAAGCTCATACAAGGGAGAAAATCATAAAGATCAGAGCAGAAGTGAGTGCAATGGAGACTAAGAAAACAGTACGAAGAATCAGTAAGTCAGAGAGTTGGTTCTTTCAAAGGTTAAATAAAATTGACAAGATTGGCTAAGGGCTCATCAATTATTGTACTAATTGATAAGATCTTTGCTTTGTGGTTCACAATAATATGGCAAGCAGCTGATTTTCTTGATAATATATTTATTTCACTATCTCAAAACACAGACCAAATCAATACAATAGTGTTACATAGAGCCTGATAGACTTTAATGAGAAACCAATATGAAAGGTAGTTACTTCTGCACACATAGAGCCCATATTTGTTGAAAATGCAAACTAATGAGTTTGATTCCCAGTACCAAAAAAAAAAAAAAAAGAAAGAAAGAAAGAAAGAAAAGAAAAGAAAACTATATGAGCATCAAACAATAGAGAAAAGTGATAAACAATTAGGGTGAAATTACAGTTTAGGTGATTTATTGTAACTTTTGCACATGCAAGATATAATTAGCACTGAAATTCAAACCACATAAATTAGAACAGAAAACAGAGGTGTAGGAGATTAGGTTGAGTGTATGTCCTGGTAATAAATGAGACAAAATATAAATATTTGACTGGAGTGAAGGGAAGGATTAATACAACCCCCCACACTAATTTCTAAATGAGGTAACTGAAATAACATTGGTAAGAATATGTGGGTAGTGTACACACACACACACACACACATCAAGAACCTGATTAAATCATCTATGATAAAGAATGAATTGAAAATTTTGAATATGAATGACTTTTGAGCTATCCAGGAGAAAGGATACAGTATGTCATTGCAACGAGAGTTTAGTCTACAAATAAGAAATCAGGTTATAAACTGTCTTTTTATCAGTTCTCATGATCATAACAGTTTACTAAAGTTTTATAGTTGATTAATGCTTCAACAAAAAAACACAAAAGATCTGTACAAAGGCTGTAGAAAGATCAGAGATTTTAATGAGAAAATGACATCATTTCCATAGTCTTTAGATTTTTTCTTACAACTGTGAAACATACATAATAATTTATTATCATTTATGACTTGCAACCACACAGAACAAGTTACAGATTGTCGAAAGGCCCACAAGATGAATTTTCAGTCTCATGTTGGCTTAAACCATAAAATATGTTTTAGTAGCTTTTTTATTTTATCAAAAAACAAAGTATTTTTTCATAACCAAATAAGAGAATAGCAATAGTTAAGCTAGGCATTATCTTCAAAGTAATAACTCAGTACAAAACATAGACACAAGAGATTCTTACAAAAAATAAACAAACAGACAATAATATAAACTTTCTTTTCAGGGAACTAAAACTCTGGTTGTCAGATTCCCCAATTGCAATAGGAGGACCACTCCCTGGAATTACATTGTGCTCAAAAGGATCTTGTCTAGAGGATTCCATTCTGTTTTTGTCTTTTACTTAATTCTCATATTTATCAAGGATCTCTTAGATGTCAGGACGAATTTTGCACATCAAATATTTATGAATTTACTGTGAGTGGCACAGCTCTCCAAGTGCACAGTATCTCACAAGTGTGTGTTTTTGACAGTAAATTCTTTGGGAAAATGCAGTGCAAGAGCAAAAACAAAATACAACCAAAAAAAAAAAAAAAAAATCCTGTTCCTTCAGGTTGAGAAATGAACTGCTAGGTTATGACATAGATCTCTCTAAAGCAAACTCCTTTCTTGAGACTTTTTCTTAAATTTAAAGTTGACTTGAGTTTATCCAACATCATGGAAATGCATGGTTATATGCAATTGTGGGGTTTTTTTGTTGCTGTTTTTCGTTTTTTGAAATTTTCTTTTTGTATCAAGCGCATGGCCTCATGCTTACCAGACAGGCACTTGTGCCACTGAGCTATAACCCTGGCTCCAATATTCAATTTTTAATAAAAGTTAAATTTGATTTGGCTTGCAAAGAATAAGAACTTTATTTTACAACTAGAAGAAAAATACTCATGATATATCCAATATACAAATATGCAGAATTGTGTCTGTATCATGTGAAACACACTAGAGGACATAGAAATCACTGATATTCTAATATCTCATGACTTCATGAGACTAAGTGTCTGAGAAATTCAAGTTCAAACGGTCTCAAAAAATTTAGTCCAGCAATTACTTCACTCAATTCGCCATTTCATGGAGTAATCTCTAAATTGATAGATTTTTTATCTGTTCATCTTCTAGAAAGAATGTGAACCTAAGAGATAATTATTTGATGAGAGTACAAAGAACATAAACAAGTCATTCTGTGGGGAATTGCACTCCTCCATTGATTAAGAACTTACTATGTGCATTTACAAGCTTAATGAACTCTCTGGCTCAATGTACACTGCAATTTATGCAAGAAAATAAAAATAAGAGCAATTACACTTGCAAAAGTGTAGTAATTCATTAAACAAAAAAAAAAATGCTAGATCCAGATGCAGTGGCACACATCTGTAATCCCAGCAATCAGGGAGGCTCTGGCAGGAAAATGGCAAATTTAAGTTCTGCTGAGCCATTTCATGAGATCCTGACTCATGATTTAAAAAATAAAATAAAATATAAAGGGTTAAAGATATAGCTCTGTAGGAGTGCACCTGGTTTTGAGCCCCAGCATCCCATCAGTAATAATAAAAATTATAATAATATTAATAACAATAATAATTTGTAAGTGAAGGTATAGCTTCTTTGGAAACTTTCACAGATCAAATATTACCCATGTCAGTCAGTACTTTAAGGAGTATGCTTCCTTCTAGGGTTACCTGGACAAGATTAAAGTATTAAGAAAAACCTGCCACACTTTAATCATAAACATCCCCTGATAAATAAGCACCCATAAACTTCTATTTGCAGCACTGATTGACCCCATTACAAACACTTTTCAGTAGAAAGATTGAGAGCCAGGTTTAAATGATGAATTAAAGTAATTCAGGAAAGAGAAATAGACTGTGAAGCAA
The DNA here is from genome assembly GCA_004363535.1 of Dasyprocta punctata. Lineage (NCBI taxonomy): Eukaryota > Metazoa > Chordata > Mammalia > Rodentia > Dasyproctidae > Dasyprocta > Dasyprocta punctata. The sequence goes on along the minus strand of RJWM01009453.1, from coordinate 4,007 downwards.
AACATGAAGATGAATTTTCTCATTATGTGCTGCCCAGTGTACACGTGCACACACTCCTCTAACACACAGTCTGAATGGCTTATAATTTAACATCCATGAACATTTATAAATGCTGTTAGACTATAATGACACACTTCACTCTGAATTATAGCCCATTTATGTATCTGGAATTAAAGAAGCTCAGTTTAAAAAGAAATAATCTTCTGAATATTGCAGAGTGCATAATAGCTTTGCCAAGCAAATAAAATAAAATAAAGCAAAGGCATTGACTATAGAAAACTAAAATTAAGACTCTTACACGACATCCAGAAGGTTTATTCCACACTTGTTGATAATGGCAAAGTCTGGGAAGCAACCTTTTCCACCACAAAAATAAAATTAACCAATTTGATTTCCAGAAATATCATGGGGTCGACTTCATGTTAATTAATAACAGCATTTTTTGTCTGTGTTTTTCTCTCATCTAAGATAATTCTCAAATCACCAGATGGTGCTCAACTAAATTATTTCTTAGTTTTTATTTTGCTATTCTTTTCACTAAATGTGAATATTTTTTAAATTTTAAATACTCAGAAAGTCCAGGAGATTCAATTAGGAATTTGGGTTGGAATTTTCCCTTATTGATACAATGTCTAATCATGGACATAAATATTTAATACGAAATTATCAGAATATGATGCATCACAATAAATATCTGTGCAAGGGGAAATACCAAAGAAGGGTTGCTCCACCAAATTAAGCCTTTATGGAACAGTTTCTAGAGAGGAAATTCAGTTGAGTCTGCAGAAGCAACTAGGCCAACCTTTGTTAAAGAGATTGGGAAAGTAGGAAAGTAGAACATTTCAGACAAAGGGAACTGATCAAATAGGAATAGAAGCATGCACCCTCATAGCATTCAGAGGGACTGAAACTGTCTTACTTCCTGGAGAATAATGTTTAAAGTGCAGAATTTTGAGGGATGAAACTGAAAAGAAATGTAGAACCTTGTCTCTAATAGTTGATATATTGTGTCAACTTGAGAAGTTTAGAAGTTTAACTAAGTGACTCAACAGGGGGCCAGGATCCTTACTTTGTAAACATCCTGAGCATGTACCAGAGGAGGGCATGAGATGGTGTGAGTGCTACACCCACCCCAGTGGAGCAGCCTGCCTACAGTACAAGGTAGGTGAAGAGATTTGCTCTCCCCTTTAGCTCTGGCTGCTTTTGCTGTCTTCTGCCACTTTGAAGTATTGCCCCTCTGCCATGCCACCCTGCCTTGAATCCAGCTGATTATGGATTAAAACCTCCACAAACTGTGAGCTAAACAAACTTTCCTTCCTTAACTTTAAGTGTCAGGTATTTTGTCTTAGCAATGAGAGAAAAGTAACCAAGACACTGACTCTGGTAGTCTTGCATGGCTTATCTAAAACTGGAGATTATCTTGAAGAAAATAGGAAAGCATAAAAGAAACCAAAGCTGGGAGTTATTAGAAAGACCTTGCAATAAGAGATAAGGAGAAGGAAGCAGTTTGGGGACAAAGATCAGCAGAAAAATGTGTCTTTGTCATACAGTATGGCCATCAAAATCTATTTACAGAATAAACATTCATATGTGAAAAATAAAAACCCTTAAAATGGATTCCAGGAGCCATGTGATCTTCTCCGGCTTACTGTATAGCAATATGACTCCCATTCATGCAGGGTGCCATTCTGATTCAACACCCTCTTGAATACTTTATCAGTGACTGCCAAAGCTTAGCATGGATACAAGTGAATCCTAGATACAATCTGTCATCCATGTACTCTGAAGAATAGAAAGAGAGACCCCCTATGCTCAAATGTATGATTGAAACACATTTTGAAATAGTTACTCTTGCTCACCATCTTGAAATATTGGCTATGTTTGTGATTCTCAGATTCTGAGCACTTGTTCTGCTAAAAGGAAAAATCAGAAAACTTACATTTATTTCTTCAACCTTAAAATTCCTCGGTAGCCTGCTTCCTTCTCTCCACTTTTCAAGTACTATACTTCATTCATGGAACATGACTGGGGAATTAGATGTGAAATTTATTTGGAAGTCTATTTGAGTATATCTAATTTTGCTGTTACCTGACTTATATTTAAATATCTTGGCATGTTATTATGTGAAAAATTAGCACTGGACTGCTTTTCCAAATTTTAAATATTGTAAACTGCAAATGTTTCAACAACATTCAATGCCAAGTGCATACACAATTGATATTTTGTGGTAGAAAGTCATCAGAATGTGCCTGAATTATACACACATACAGTCAACAGTTTGTGTGACACAAAATTCCCAAGAGCCTCACTTATATTCTAAAAAGAAAGCTTTAAGATTCTTAGGGGTAAAGAAGCAGTTTTACTTTAGAAGAGCAGGCAGGGGAATTATAGTATCAGGTATATTCAGGCATCGCAGCATTCATAGAGTATATACATAACCAAGATGTAGAAATAGTAGTTACTGAGGAAGAGGAAAGTGTTCATCTCCCAAAAAAGATTTCTACAGTCCATTTGAAATGTGAATTAGAGAACCATAAAAGAGATGAGCAGGGATGAGACCTGAGAAACTAAGTAGCATGGACATAAATAGAAACATTCGTTCATCTAGAAATTGAAGTTGCTCGGTAGGACAGGAACTTGACTTGAATATGGAAAATAGATTCTTATGCATTATTTTAAAAATTGGAATGTGTAACTGAAAGCAATGGGTGTTTTCTGTGATTATCTTGACAAAGTAATATTTCACACCGTATCTATTCATAAGTTGTGTAGTACTTCATCCTGCAGTTCATATTCATTTGTAGTTCTCTAAGTAAACTTGGTGGGTTAAATCTGATATAGATACATAAAGTGCAAATCTGCATGAAAAAAATGCAGTTGGATCCAATTAGCTTGAAATGACCACATACTAAATCTAAGAGCCAAACTTGTATAACCTTTCCTCTTTTTTTTTATTTACAAAGAATATGCAAAAAATACAATAAAACAGACAAGAAGGTTTAGAAAAGTCATGGTACAAGGTCACAAAGCCATATACAGAAATCTAGTGTTGGCCTATACACAAGCAATGAAAAATTCAAAAGTAAAATTGTAAAGGCACAAGTTACAACATCACAAAAAAGCTTAAAGTAACATTACTGTTTAAATCTACCAAAATACATTCGTTATCTGTATCCTAAAAACTGTTATATAGTTCTTAAAGAAAGTGCAGTATGACAGATTCATGGTATTGAATTCAGCATGATTCCTTGGATAAGCTAGTAATAGCAGGGACAATATAAGAAAGAATAAATTGGATAGACTAAATAAAAATTAGGAACGCCTGGACATCAAGGGTCACAAAATACAAAAGAAACTCATGAAACAAAATGAAATATTATCAAATTATACATTTGACAAATTGTTAATAACTAGAATATATAAAGAACTATTGCAACTAACCAGAAAAAATCATTCCATTAAAAATACAAAAAGGATTCCAGTAAGCATTTCTCCAAAGATTACCTGGCCAGTGTGCATATGAAAATGTTTTCCACATGGTTTATGGCAAGAGGAATGCAAATTAAAATCATAAAAAAATATACTATCCCACACTCATTAGGCTGGCTAATATATTTTGAAAAAAAATGTATTAGTGAAACTATAGAGCAACTGGAATTCCATACACTTTTGATGGAAATTTAAATGGTACAACTCTTGTGGAAGAGTAAGATACTTCCTCAAAGAAACAAAAAATAGGGTTACTACAGGACCCAGAAGATCTACTTCTGGATAAATATTCAAAATAATTAAAATGTTTTTCTGAGGGTGCCTCCAAGATGGCCGCCCAGATGACACCGTGACCGGGAGGCTCCCTGAATATACCATCAAAATGCCAGAATATAAACTAATATAATAACAGAGAGAAGGAAAAAAGAGGGAGATGGGTCCTCTGGACCCAAGAAGAATCTAAAACGAGAACTGTAGCCCACGGAAAGAGTAAAAGAATGAAATAAACAAAGGCGGAG